>ML316522.1:0-35847 GCA_005239505.1 Nicotiana paniculata | reverse complement strand
CGCATTCCGCGTCTCGATGCCTTTAGATTTAAAAGTAATTATGCTATAACCATGTGTATATTTTGTACCTTGGTTTAATATTTAATTTCAAAGAAGTACGTTGTGTGCGTTCCGCGTCTTGGTAAACACAACTAATAAAAATATAATAATTAATTAAGCGTTAATAAATAAGCCATGATCAATAAAATACAAGAATAGCTAAAAATGGATTTAAGCCTTACATGAGTCAATAAAGCGACCGTGCTAGANAAGTACCTTGTGTGCGTTCCGCATCTTGGTAAACACAACTAATAAAAATATAATAATTAATTAAGCGTTAATAAATAAGCCATGATCAATAAAATACAAGAATAGCTAAAAATGGATTTAAGCCTTACATGAGTCAATAAAGCGACCGTGCTAGAACCGCGGGACTCGAGGGGTGCCTTACACCTTCCCCTCGGTCAACAAAATTCCTTACTCAGTCTTCTGTTTTCGTAGACCATAAATTAAGAGTCAAACCATCCTTTGTTAAGGGATTCAAGATAAAAGGTGGCTTGGAACACCAATACTCAATTTGAAGTGGCGACTCTAAATAATAAATAATCCCTTTTCAAAATGTCACTTCGATTGGGAAAACTCTTCGCCAACCTCGTAATAGGGTTGTGGGACATAAAAGAGGTCTGACAGAGGAATTTAAAGGGAAACCAAGGGAAATCATCTGGTGGTAAGAATTTCAACTTCATAACACGTTTTATGTCAATTCCTAAGTGATTTAAACCATAAAATTTCTGGAAATTGAACCAAAGTTGGGGAAGAAGGGTGCATGGAAAATTTATTTTTCTTTTCAGGATTTGAGTGAGCAATTATGGTCCGATTTTAGTGTTCTTGGTATGTATAGACTCGTGGGAGGATAAGGGTTCTTGTTCTATAATTTTTATCGAATTCTGAGACGTGGGCCCGGGGCTCGGGTTTGGCCGATTTTCGAGATTCTTGTATAATTTGATAGTTTTCGATTTGGTTGTGTTCCTTGAGTATATATTGATGATGTTGAACTGGTGTTGGCTAGATTCAGAGCAATCGGGAGCCAATTTAAGGGGAAAAGCATAGCGGACTAGTGTTGTGGCCCGGTAGAGGTAAGTAATGGTTATAAATATTGTCCTGAGGGTATGGAACCCCGAACTACATTATTTTCTCACTGAATTTGGAATGGCGCACATGTCGGATGACGAGTATGTGGCCCGTAGTGATTTTTGGATTGGACTAGGTCCTCTCCGTGGCAACTAATGAGTTGCATATTTACTCAAAACCTTATGTTAAATTATGTTCTAAAAGTTTGTGAAATAATTGGGCTATAAGCCGTGTTTGGGGCATCGTGCCGATCTGTTTAGACCCTTTTAGGGTGTTTTACTGTTATTTTCCTCATTACCTGTTGATGATTTACTCAGTATCATTGTGCATATTGTTTTTACTGAAACTCAACCAGATTTACACTACATGAGCATTAAAATGATATTTTTGGGTCGAGTACCATGTTTTACTACTTCGCCCGAGGGGATTTTCGAGTGGTTCCACCGAGTGTGGCCGAGGGCCAAGAGTGATTGTGAGGATATGATATGCCACGAGGTGACTTGATATTAGCTCTTGGGCTGAAGGAGCCCCTCCGGAGTATGTTCACACCCCCAGTGAGCGCACCGAGTGCGAGTGACGAGTGATTGGGAGGCATGAGTGACTATGAGGTGCTGAGTGATTGTGAGGTGCAGAGGGATTGTGAGGCCAACCTCAGGGGCTGATTATGAAACATATTTTTTTCCGAGGGGCCACTATGATTTTTCTGCATTCATTGGCATACCAAATCCTTGTTTTAAAGTTGTTAAAAATGTGTGTTATTTAAAGGACTTTTTATGAAGTTGATTTTTAAGACATGATGATTTCGTATATCTATGTTATACTATTGGAAAGTAAGGCTGGGTATATTGTGACTTGATGACATTGATTTTATGTGTTTCTTGCTGCCCAGACCTGATTTATTTTCATTACTACTGAGTTGGCGTACTCACATTACTCCATGCACCTTGTGTGCAGATTCAGGTGTTAGGACAGGGTGAGCTGTCTATCTGTTCCAGAGATCCTCGGAGGTTTGCAAAGTGGTTGCATGCGTCCGCAGTCCTGCTCCCTCTCTTGTTTAATATTACAGAATTTAATTTCGTTGAGTTGTATATTTATGTAGATGCTCATGACCAGTGACTCCAGGTTCTCGGGGGTTGTATTTATTATTCAGTATAGTTTTGACTATTTTTATAATTGTTTAAAGGAACTTTTATGGGTAATCAGTATAGTAAAATTGTAAAATGAGAGTTTACTATGATTTGAGTGAAGTTCTTGCTGGCTAGTTCCATGATAGGTGCCATCACGAATGGCCTGGATTTGGGGTCGTGACAGATTGGTACCAGAGCGTTAGGTTACATAGGACTCACCGTTCATGAGCAGGTTTAGTAGAGTCTTGCGGATTGGTACGGAGATGTCTGTACTTATCTCCGAGAGGCTGCGGAACCCTTAGGAAGAATCTCACATTTTTAAAAAAATTCTTGTCGTGTGAATCCATTGTATTCAGCCAAGAGCGTAACTCTTGAATTCCTTCCATGTATTGGAGCGTGCCTGAGAGCGCCAGGTATCAGCTTCATCGACGACTTGTGGCTTCCATGGGTGAGGTGTGATTTTGGCATATTGGTAATGGGCCAGTCTGGAAGACTTGAGGCCGAATTTATTCTGTGGCTTGATTGCTGAGATTTTCGTTGTGTGGGCACGTGTAATTGTGGACTTGTATGTCCATTCGTGTTCTTATTGATGAGAATTGGTGACTAGATGCCTATGTGGTGGGTGTGAATTGATGGTTAGATGTGTTCAGACTGTTAAATATGTCAAAAGGGTTGGCTGGAAATGTGGTAAGATCTATTGAGTGTTTGATTTCTGTCTCGAGTCGGTATATGGCCTGAGTTGTGAGCATGTTGGAAGACTTATCATGTTGTGTAGTTGTGGAGTGAAGCGGATTTCTCTGTTGGTCTATGAGTTCCTGGCAATGTCTTCTGAGTTGATCGTTTTCCCCAGTAACGTTCGTGTATTTAATTGACGGTGTATTCCGGCCGTATTAGCACTCCTTGTTATTGTATTCATTGATGGTGTCCTGGCATATTCGCGTGTCCGGGAGTAGCATGCTCAATATCTGAGGATGGCATTATAAGGATTCAGGGAGGAAAGGCTCTATGCCGATTCTCCGAGTATGAAGTTTGGCTCAGTTCAGTAGCATTCTTGGGACACGTGGTGTCCAGTGAGGGTATCCATGTGGTCAGTCATGTGTGGGTAAAGCTTCGAAAAGTTAGAGAGTTCTGTGATCGCCGCTCCAGTGTTAGTTCTGCCATCGGCTTCAAGTTTTTACTGCATATTGTGATGCCTCGAGGGTAGGCGTTGTTGTGTTCATATACAAGAAGGTGTAGTTATTGCGTGTTAGTTTTGGTCTTCAGAAGTGTATGGAGAGATAGAATTTGAGGCTAAGAGGGCAGGGGTATCTCCTGCGAGTTGTCCTAGGGTGTGTGGTCCATATGTAGTTCTGTAATAAGTTCTCTTCTACCAGTAAAAGATATGTTGTAATTGGAGTTTAGGACGCTTGTGGAAGTTGGCGTGACTATTGTAATGGTGGATGCGAGATTTGGAAATTGACTTGAGTTTAGATGGTCTGGGTCATATAAGCTTATGAAGGATTTAATTGAATCCCACCACAGCATGGTGGCAGTGATGATGTGTGGGCATAGTCTTGTTTGTCTTGATCCTTGGCTTTGAGACAAGTGGGGGAGTTTGTTATTGATAAGTTGATTACACGATTATGTGTGGTATTGGTTTCAGTTCAAGGTATAGTGGTAAATCAGTTATGACCTGCAGGTATGGGATTTGGGAATGTCATGAGTAAGGGAAATTTCTTCGATATAGATTGTAGTGTACTTGTTGGGTAATTGGGTTCTATTGAATGATTTAGTGGAAATAGTAAAAGGTATAGTGTGCAGTGTATGAAATTTGCTTGTGATTTCAAGTGAGTGGATTACTTTCCTGATATGTTAGTGTGGAAAAGGGTCAGGTCGATTCTGTCTAATTGGTCGGTGTGATTGAGATTTATGTTAGAGGATGTCAAGACTTGTGGTATTCTACATATCGGTATAAGGGAGGTGAAGGTAATGGCTTTAGATTCGTAGAAGTCTCTTCAGGGTAAGTTTTTCTAATGTGGTGCTTTTGGGGATATTTGAGGGAGTATTCGGCGGCTTATGAGCCTTAGACAGTATGGTTTTATGCTTGGGTCGCGTGTGGTGAGTCGGGGTTGAAAATTGTGGTATTACAACAGGGAGAAGTATCAATTTGAAGGTAATTCAGAAGGAACTTGGGTAAATAGGGGGATTTGGTAGTAGGTCAGATCGACATGGTAAGGGATACGATTGGTTCTTTGTGTGTTCTTAAGGTGATGAGTTTTTCGGGTGTTTCTTAGCAATGCTCTTGGATTTTTGGTGGTCTGCGTAGTTGGTTGAGTTAGAAGAATTCAGTCCTGATGGGTTGGTGTTGCGCAAATGGGATTTCGGATAATTCCGGATGGTTTCTACCGCGGTTAATAGTGCATATTTTCTTATGGCGTGTAATGAGTTTGTTTCTAAATGGGATCCAATGAAATTCTTGTCTAGTTGGGTACGTAGTTGTTTGTGGCTTAGAAGGGGCCATGGAGTTCCTGTATTTTTCCTAGGTTGGCATGGCGTGTGCGGTATGTTGGGTGGAGTTGAGATTTGCATATGTGAGGTCACGGTTCGGTTCTGGAAAAAAGGTCACAAATTCTTAGGTAGCATGGGCAGTTTCAGATGACCAGGTGGATGATAGCACTAATGGGTGGAACTTGATGAGGGTATATATTTCAGAAAGAGCAATGTGTTTGAATTAAGGGTACTTCATTGGTATCGCGGCACCCTATTGTTGGATCTACTGTTGATATTCAAGGTTGCTTAGTGAACGGAAGAATTATAGGGGTATTCCCCGTGGAATGAATGAATATCTGGGATGTGTTATGTATTCGAGCGATGGAGTTGTGATCAGATATAGTAATCTATACGTTTCATGGACTTCGAGACTGAGAGTTCTCATAAACATCATATTGTGTGGTAATGGACTGTGGAGATGCGATCTGAGCTAGTCGGATGTTAGTATGTACCATGATTCTGTCATTATGAACTTTTCGGTAAGTTATCTACCTGTTGCGGGTGATCAGAGTTAATTTAGGATCACTGGTAGGCTAATATGGGTGCGTGTTCTGCACCGAGTTGGAATTGTTGGCTTGAGTTTCTATTATTGAGAAAGGTACCACTCGATTATGATTGATTTGTTCATGTTCTGGAGTGATCTATGAGTTACCCTTCGGTGTTGCGAGGGGTGGTGATTGTTGGTTATATGAACATATGGTGCGGTTCTAATTGGGCTTTATAGCTAGATTTGAGTAAGGTAAGTAATTGGGTATTGCGGGACTGAGGCGTGTTGGTTATATACCTTCTGTTTCGGGTGGCATGGTATCGTCCAGTTTCCCCCGTGGTTATGGCAATGCACTTTGAGTGCTTGATGTTGAATTTTGAGTGGTTATTGATTTTTGGGCAAGGTGTCTTGAAATATTCCAAGTGGACCAGCGGTTGGATGAGATCGCACAGTGTAGCGGATTTATGTAGGGATATGACCTTTGGTATCAGATTCATGTGTTTTTGATTTTTGCAGTGTGTGCCAGGCTGTTAGTATGATATGGTGATGGTAATTGTTAATGGCAGTATAGTCATCCCGTGTGGATCTTTTATATAATTTGATTACATTGGAAAGTTTATGTTAAGTGCCCAAGTTGCAATGGTTTTGGCTTCGAATTTTATCGATGTGTCGAATGGTTAGTGTCATGTCTTCAGGGTGGTTTTGATGGTTGAGAGGAGGTCATCGGACCTATAATGAATATTTTCGGAATTTTCTACAGCATAGTTGGAAGGATAAATATCGGGAGTCGGCTTCGAAATCTGCTATAATTCCTGTTGGGAAGGGAGAGTTACATGTCTGGCTGATCAAGTGAATGGTTGTTAGTTCTACGTGCTTCTTTCATCATCGGTGGTATATGAGAGGGTTAGAGCGAGTCATTTCTTGATAAGAGGTGGTGTACCGGTATTGGGTTGTTCTTAGCAGTTATCATGGTTAAAGAGTTATTGCTATGAGTGTTTGATTCACGCGGTGTATTATGTGATTTCATCTGGGGTACGTATATGGCTTGATTCAGCATGTTCAGGGTTGTTCAGTTTATAGTTATGGAAATTTTTATCTTATATATCATTTCAGAAGTGGGAATTTGGTTCTAATGTTTATCGGTCAGGATTTGGATTTCGAAATTTCAGCGGTATTATGCTATTGGACATATATGGGATAGGGTGACGTGTGAGCACCCCCGAGCATATGCATGGTAAGATGCGTAACAATTTGATACTGTTGGAGAACAATTTTTGGCACGTTCGAGGATGAAAGTATGTTTAAGTGGGGGAGGATGTAACGACCCGGCTGGTTGTTCTGAGAGTTTAGCCCCGTTTCCCCCGTTTCTGCTGCATTTTATGTGGTTCAGCTTCATTTATGTGTGTTGGGTCGGTTGGTTCAGGTTCAGAGTGGTCATGGTAACCATTGAGGCAATTAATCTCTCAAGGTAGCCTAATAGTAGAGAAAGTCAACTGAGAGTTGACTTATTGGTGAACGACCTCGAAATGCAGATTTTATGGCTCGGATAGCTTTGTTAGGTGATTTGGGACTTAGGAGTGTGTTCAGAATATTTTTGCGATGTCCAGTGTAGATTTAGGCTTGAATTGGCAAAAGTTAATTTTTGGCGATTTCCGGTCGGCAGTGGAAAATAGGCTATCGAAGTCGGAATGGAATTCCGGAAGTTGGAGCAGGTTTGTAATGTCATTTTGGATATGTCTGCAAAATTTCAGGTAAATCGGAGGTGTTTTGGTTGGTTTCGGCTAGTTGGCGAAATTTGGAAGTTTCAAAGTTCATAGGCTTGAATTTGATGTAAATTTGGTGTTTTCGTGTTGTTTTGGTGTCTCGAAGGCTCGAATAAGTTTGAATGTTGTTATGGGTTATATTGGTATGTTTGGTTGAGGTCCCGAGGGCCTCGTGTGTGTTTCAGATGGTTATCGGATCGATATTTGGTGTTGGAACTTGGCAAATTTTTCTGGTTTTTGTTGCAGAGATTTTGTTCATCGCGTTCGCGGGTGGGAGGCCATGTTCGCGAAGATTAGTTTGGGGGAGCTGAGATGTTGTTCTTCGCGTTCGTGAAGAGGGGGACGCGAATGCGGAGGTCTGAGTGAGGTATGCAACACGTTCGCATTCAATGGCACGCGTTCGCGAAGAAGAGTGGGGGGTTGGGGACCCTAGGGGTTTTTGGTCTATGCGTTCACATGGATGGTACGCATTCGCGGTGGGAAAGTCGGTTAAATCATTGCATTCGTGGTGTTGTTGGCGTGTTCGCGTAGGGTTAAGAGAAGTGGGAGCCAATTTGTGCTTCGCGAATGCGGTCTTGGTGATGCGTTCGTGATGAAGGAATGTTTGAGCTGGGCAGAATGTTTAAAAGGCCTGAAGTGCGAATTTGGCTTATATTTCCGCCATTGTTGCATGCGAGTGGGGAGCTATTTGACAGGGATTTGAAGGGAAACCAAGGGAAATCAGTTGGAGGTAAGAATTTCAACTTCATAACACGTTTTATGTCAATTCCTAAGTGATTTAAATCATAAAATTTCTGGAAATTGAACCAAAGTTGGGGAAGAAGGGTGCAAGGAAAATTTACTTTTCTTTTGAAGATTTGAGTGGGAAATTGTGGCCCGATTTTAGTGCTCTTGGTATGTACGGACTCGTGGGAGGATAAGGGTTCTTGTGCTGTAATTTTTATCGGATTCTGAGACGTGGGCCTGGGGCTCATGTTTTGCCGAATTTTGAGATTCTTGTATAATTTGATAGTTTTCGATTTGGTTGTGTTCCTTGAGTATATATTTACTGTTTTAAATTGACTTATTCAGAAATCCAATAAAGCCTTAACCTGACCTCGTCACTACTTGACCGGAGTTAAGCTCTGCACTTACTGGGTACCAAATGTGGTGTACTCATGCCCTTTCCTGCACATGTTTTTTGTGTGTAGATCCAGGTACGAGCTATCAGCCTCGTGGTTAGTCGTTGTTACTGATTATAGGAGACTTCAAGTCATTTCTGCCGCGTCCGACGAATCCTCTGAGTCTCCTTCGATTCTATCTTGTAGAGACGTTCTTATGTACTTTTCCAGTTTTTGTTAGAGCTACAGTAGTTTTAGAGGCTTGTGACTGTCTGTGATATTCCGGGTTTTGGGAAGTTATGTTTTGTATGAGCCGAGCGGGCAGTATGTTACTTATGTCATTGCCCTTATCCCCTATATTGCTTGCGTTTTATTTCGATTTTCCCCCGTTATAATTGTCTTAGCTAGTCGTAGAGACTAGGTGCCGTCACGACACCTTCGGAGGGTAAATCGGGTCATGACAAGTTGGTATCAAAGCGTCTAGGTTCATAGGAGTCACAAGCCGGTTTATTAGGGTCTCGCGGATCAGTAATCTTCGGGAGGCTATGTAACTATTAAGAACAACCATTTTTCTTTGATTTCCTTGTCGTGCGAGTTATAGACATAAAAATTTCTAAAATTCTATTCTATTCTTTCCCACAGATTGTGAGGACCCGTACTGGGAGGATTGACGACCGCGCACCCGAGCCCCATGCCAGAGGCTGAGGTCGGGGTAGAGGACGACCATGCGGTGCAGCTCGAGCAACGGCGAGAGCAACGACACAGTAGCCTACAACAGCTCCAGCTGGAGAGCCGGCACAGGAGGTCCCTATTGCTGCTCCAGCTTTACGGGAGACTTAAGCTCAGTTCATGAGCATGTTTAGCATTCTAGCTCAAGATGGACTACTTCCGATAGCTCCACCTACATCTCAGGCCGGGGGAGGGGCACAGACTCCCGCAACCCGCACTCCAGAGCATATGGACCAGGTTGATAAGGCCCCGGAATATATTCCTATGCCCCTAGCAGCTCCGGTACAGCATGGGACCACGGTAGCTTCTCTTGAGACAGAGCAAATCAGACTTGAGAGGTACAAGAAGTACCACCCACCTATTTTCAGCGGACTGGCTTCAGATGATGCTCTGGGTTTCTTGAAGAGTGTTATCATATTCTCCGCACTATGGGCATTGTTTAGACCAGTGGGGTTTCTTTCACCGCATTCCAGCTGAGGGGAGCGGCATATCAGTGGTGGATGGCCTATGAGCTGAGTAGTCCGGACGAGGCAGCCTCACTCACTTGGACTCAGTTATTATATATGTTATTGTGAGAGTATGTACTCAGAGCCTCGGGGATACTTGGCGCTTGGAGTTCGAGTAGTTGCGCCAGGGTGCTATGACTGTGTCGGAGTATGCAGTTTGCTTCAGTGAGTTAGCTTGGCATGCACCAGCCTTGGTTGCCACCGTCAGAGAGCGGGTTCGCCGATTCATTGAGGGACTTCACCCTAGTATTCGGAATAGTATGGCCAAAGAGTTAGAGATGGATATCACTTATCAACAGGCAGTGAGTATTTCCAGGAGAGTAGAGGGCATGTTCGCCCGGGACCGAGAGGAGAGAGTGGCCAAGAGGTATCGAGAGACTGGCCACTTTTCAGGAGCTCGTGCACCAGCAACACGTTACGATAGGGGATTTGTGGGTCGCCCTGTTCATTCAGCCCTTGCAGCAGCCAGCGGTATTCCAGCTCCTCCTAGACCTCAGGAATTCTATTATGCAACGCCAGTATCCAGTGTGCCTCTGGTTTGAGGTGTTATTACTGGCCAGCACAGCAAGCCAGCTCTTATTTAGTCTCAGCCACACCGTTCTCCAAGGGGTTGTTTTGAGTGTGGTGACACTCGTCACGTGATTAGAGATTGGACCAGGGCCAGGAGGGGTGCACCTCTACAGTCTTATCAGCCTCAACGCGCTCCGTCGGGCCCTCTGACTATCCTTCCAGCCCCAGCTGCCACTCCACCTCCTCAGTCATCTCGAGGAGAAGGTCGGGAAGGTAGAGGTCGCTTTAGAGGGGGAGGCCAGGCCAGATACTATGCCCTTTCGGCCCATTCCGAGGCTTGCTTCAAACTCACTCATCACAGGTATTGTCCCCGTCTGTCATAGGGGTGCATCAATATTATTTGATCCAGGCTCTACGTATTTATTTGTGTCCTCTTATTTTGCTCCATATTTGGGGATATCTCAAGATTCTTTGAATTCCCATGTTTATGTATCTACTCCCATGGGAGACTCTCTAGTTGTGGACCACGTATATCGATCGTGTTTTATTTCTCTTAATGGTTTTGAGACCAGGGATGATTTTTTATTACTCAGCATGGTAGATTTAACTGTTATCTTGCGCATGTACTGGTTGACGCCCCATTATGCTATTCTTGATTTTCACGCTAAGACTGTGACGCTGGCTGTGCCAGGCTTTCCAAGATTAAAGTGGAGAGGTACCTTAGAGTATACTCCCTACAGAGTCATTTATTTCCTTGAGGCTCAGTGGATGGTTGAAAAGGGGTGTGATGCGTATTTGGACTATGTGAGATATGTCAGTGTTGATACCCCTCCAGTTGAGTCAGTCCCAGTAGTGAGGGACTTTCCTGATGTATTCCCGGTTGATCTTCCGGGTAAGCTGCCCGACAGAGATATTGATTTCGGCATTGATATCGGGCACTCAGCCCATTTCTATTCCTCCTTACCGGATGTATTCTCCTGAGTTGAAGGAGTTGAAGGAGCAGTTACAGGATTTGCTTGATAAGGGTTTCATCAGGACCAGTGTATCACCTTGGGGTGCTCTAGTTCTATTTGTGAAGAAAAAGGATGGCTCTATGCGTATATGTATTGATTATCGGCAGTTGAACGAGGTTACAGTGAAGAACATGTATCCTTTGCCTTACATTGATGATTTATTCGACCAGCTATAGGGTTCCAGAGTATTTTCCAAGATTTACTTGCATCTGGCTATCATCAGATGAAGATTCGGGAGTCGGACATCCCGAAGACTGCCTTCAGGACCAGATGTGGTCACTATGAGTTTCTTGTCATGTCATTTGGGCTAATCAATGCCCCAGTAGCTTTTATGCATTTGATTCACAGTGTGTTCTGGACTTACCTTGATTCTTTCATCATTGTGTTTATTGACGACATTCTGGTGTGTTCCCGATCACGGGAAGATCATGAGCAGCACTTGAGGACCGTGCTTCATACTTCGAGGGAGAAGAGATTGTATGCGAAATTCTCTAAGTGTGAGTTCTGTCATGATTCCATGGAATTCTTGGGACACATAGTGTCTTGTGATGGGATCAAAATATATCCAAAGAAGGTGGAGGCGGTAGAGATTTGGCGTAGACCGTCATCAGCTACGGATATCCGTACTTTCCTTGGTTTGGCAGGGTACTACCGTCGCTTTGTAGAGGGGTTTTCATCTATTGCAACACCTATGACCAGACTGACCCAGAAGAGTTCTCCGTTCATGTGGACCGAGGAATGTGAGGAGAGCTTTCAGAAGCTCTATACAACTTTGACTTCGGCCCCAGTATTAGTGTTTCCTACAGGTTCGGGTCCTACTCTGTCTATTATGATGCCTCGAGGATTGGCCTTGGAGCAGTATTGATGCAAGACGGTAGGGTGATTGCCTACGCGTCCAGGAAGTTGAAGGTGCATGAGAAGAATTATCCGATTCATGACCTCGAGTTAGCAGCTATTGTTCACGCCCTGAAGATCTGGCGTCATTATTTGTACGGTGTTCCATGTGAGATTGTTACGGATCTCTGGAGTTTGAAGCACTTGTTCAGGCAGAAGAACTTCAATTTTCTCCACCGGAGATGCTTCGATTTGCTAAAGGATTATGACATCACTATATTATACCACCCAGGGAAGGCCAATGTGGTGGCCGACGCCTTGATTCGTCGGGCGGAGAGTTTGGGGAGTATGCATATCTTCCGACAGTTGAGAGGCCCTTAGCCTTGGATGCTCAGTCCTTAGCCAATAAGTTTGTGAGATTGAATCTTTCAGAGCCTTTCCGTATTCGAGAGCGCTAGTATGATGATCTACACCTTCTGGTTCTTCAGGACAGGGTTCGACGAGGTGGTGCTAGGGATGTGACTATACGAGATGACGGTGTGATGAGGATGCAGGGTCGGATCTGTACCCAATATGGATGGGCTTCGGGAGTTGATTCTTGATGAGGCCCATAGCTCGCAGTATTCCATTCATCCGGATGCTGTGAAGATGTACCAGGATCTGAGACAACACTATTGGTGGAGAAGGATGAAAAAGGATATAGTGGAGTTTGTGGCCAAGTGTCTCAATTGTCAGCAAGACAAATATGAGCATCAGAGGCCAGGAGGGTTACTTCAGCAGATTGAGCTTCTGGAGTGGAAGTGGCAGCGGATCACCATGGACTTTGTGGTTGGACTTCCTCGGACTTTGAAAAATTTCGATGCTATTTTGGTGATTGTGCATCGGCTGACCAAGGCAGCCTATTTCATTCCACTGTTGACTACATACTCCTCCGAGAGGTTGGCAGAGATTTATATCAGGGAGGTTGTTCGCCTCCATGGTATTCTAGTATCTATCATTTCAGACAGAGGTACATAGTTCACTTCACGGTTCTAGAGAGACGTTCAGCAGAAGCTAGGCACCAGGGTGGAGTTGAGTACAGCCTTTACCCCTCAGAGGGACGGGTAGTCTGAGCGCACGATTCAAATTCTCAAGGACATGCTCTGTGCCTGTGTGATGGATTTTGGAGGGTCATGGGACCGATACTTGCCACTTGCAGAGTTTGCTTATAATAACAGCTACTAGTCCAGCATTCAAATGGCGTTGTATGATGCTTTGCCTGGTAGACGGTGCCGGTCCCCAGTGGGATGGTTTGAGACGGGCAAGGCCCGATTGTTGGGTACATATTTGGTCCAGGATGCCCTGGACAAGGTGAAGGTGATTCAGGAGAGACTTCGCACAGCTCAGTCCAGGAAGAAGAGTTATGCGGACCGGAAGGTTCGTGATTTGGCATTTATGGCTGGTGATTAAGTTTTTCTTCGGGTATCTCCTATGAAGGGCGACATGAGGTTCGGGAAGAAGGGTAAGTTGAGTCCGAGATTCATTGGTCCTTTTGAGGTGTTGCGGCGTGTTGGGGAGGTTGCTTATAAGCTACCCTTGCCTCCCAACCTATCAGGAGTTCATCCGGTATTCCACGTCTCTATGCTCCGGAAGTATCACGGTGACCCGACTCATGTTTTGGATTTCAGTTCAGTCCAATTGGACAAGGATTTATCATATGTTGAGGAGCCAGTCGCTATATTGGATAGACAGGTCAGAAAGCTCAGGTTGAAGGATATTGCATTAGTCAAGGTTCCATGGAGGGGTCAGCCGGTCGAGGAAGCGACTTGGGAGACCGAGCAGGATATGCGCAGTCAGTACCCCTATCTTTTCACAGCTTCAGATATGTCTCTATACTCGTTCGAGGATGAACAATTTTCTTAAGAGGGGGAGAATGTAACGACGTGGTCGGTCGTTTAGGGAGTTAGCACCCCGATCCCCTAATGACAGTTTTCCCCACTTTTATATGTGCTTATGGTACTTGTCGAAATGATTAGTCTTGAATTTAAGAGATTTTTTGGACACAGTCCCTAGTTATGAGTTTAAGCCTTAGAAATCGGACCATAGTCAGAAATGTGTGAAGACGGATCCGGAATGGAATTATGTTGACTCCGTTAGCTCCGTTGAGTGAATTTGGGGTTAGGTGTGCATCCAAAATGTGTTTTCGAGGTCTGTAGTGGGTTTAGGCTTGAATTGGCGAAAGTTAGAATTTCGGGGATTTCGGCCGATAGGTGGAATTTTGATATCGGGCTCGGAATGGGATTCCGAAAGTGGATGTAGGTCCGTAGTGTCATTTGTGACTTGTGTGTGAAATTTCAGGTCATTCGGACTAGTTTTGATGTGTTATGGCATCGGTTGCGGATTTTTGAAATTTCATAAGTTCTTAGGCTTGAATCCATGCATTATTGGAGATTTTGATGTTATGTGATGTGTTTTGACGGCTCGACTAAGTTTGGATAAGGTAATAGGACTGGTTGGTAAGTTTGGTTGAGGTCCCGGGACCTCAGGGATGTTTCGGATGCTCAACGGGTTGATTTTGGACTTAGAAAACCAGCTGAAGCATTGCTGGTTCTGTTGTTTCGCACCTGCGGATGGGAAGCCGCAGGTGCGGACACGCAGGTGCAGACGGGGACCTCGCAGGTGCGGAAAGAGTTCCGCAAATGCGAAAAGTGAGATTTCACACCTGCGATGTATTTTCCTCAGGTGCGGTCCAAGGGGGCGCAGGTGCGGGATCACTTGGCAGTTTATACCAAATTTGAGGGTTTGAAATTCATAATTCTAAAAACGATTGGGAGATCAGGATTAGGCCATTGTGAGTGGGTTTTGAAGAGAAGACTCATAGGTAATGATTCCTAACCTTATTTCACTTGTATATCACTAATCTATAGCAATTTATTCCATATAATCAATTAATTTGGGTGAAAAATCATGAAAATGGAAGGAAGGTTCCCCAAATAGAAATCCGAGAATTTAATGAGATTTTGGCGTCGGTTTTCGATGATTCTTGTTCGAGTGAGTTTGTTAGTGAATGGGGTGTTCTAAATTTGTAACTTTCACTTGTTTCCAAGACGTGGGCCCGAGGGACATTTTGGGCAATTTTCCTAATTTTGTGTATTAGCCTTGAACTAATTAGCTAGATCGATTTTTTACAATGATATTTACATTTTGCAATTGAATTGAATAGATTTGGGCCATTTGGAGTCGGGTACTCGTGGCAAGAGCGTGGTTTTGAGTTGAGTTGAGTAGTCGAGGTAAGTGGCTTGCCTAACTCTGTGTTGGGGACTTCCCCTTAGGTTGTTTTGATACTATTTGTTGTATGGGTGCCGTGTACGTGAGGTGACGAGTACGTGCACGAGCCATTGTTGCTAAAGTTCTATTTTTCCTTCCATGCCATAAATTATTTCACTCTTATTTCAATGTTGAATGTGCTAAATTTGTAGTTTAGATTAGGAAGGAGCATGTCTACCTGTTTTACCTGAATTTCCTATTTGATACTATGTGCACAATGTTTAGCTAGTCCTATCCTTTTTCTTGCCTGTGATTTTTCTCATGAATTGTTCTACGGACGTATCCCAGGAGCTTCCCCCCTGTATTGCATAATTAAATTGGGGCTACGGACGTATTCCAGGAGCTTTCCCCCTGTATTGCATATTTAAATTGGGACTACAGACGTATTCTGGGAGCTTTCCCTGTGTACTGCATATTTATTTTGGGACTACGGACGTATTTCAGGAGCTTTCCCCCTGTACTGCATATTTATTTTTGGACTACAGACGTATTCCGGGAGATCCCCCTGTACTGCATAATCATTTGGAACTACGGGACGGTATCCCGGGAGATTCCACTTTGTGATATATATTATGTTGAGGCGAGGATTTTCTCTACTGTAACCTTATATTGTTTTTCTTAAATTGTTTACTGTAGATATTACCTATTTTTTGTACTATTTTAAACTGACTTATTTAGAAATCCAGTAGATCCTTAACCTGACCTCGTCACTACTTGACTGGGGTTAGACTTGGCACTTACTGGGTACCAAATGTGGTGTACTCATGCCCTTTCCTGCATATATTTTTCTGGGGCAGATCCAGGTACGAGCTATCCGCCTCGTGGTTAGTCGCTGTTGCTGATTCTAGGAGACTACAAGGTATTTTTGCCGTGTCTGCAGAATCCTCTGAGTCTCCTTCGATTCTATCTTGTAGAGACGTTCTTATGTACTTTTCCAATTTTTGTTAGAGCTACAGTAGTATTAGAGGCTTGTGGCTATCTGTGATATTCCGGGTTTTGGGAAGTTATGTTTTATATGAGCCGAGCGGCCGTACGTTACTTATGTCATCGCCCTTATCCTCTATATTTCTTGCGTTTTATTTCTATTTTTTCCCGTTATAGTAGTCTTACCTAGTCGTATAGACTAGGTGCCGTCACGATACCTTCAGAGGGTAAATCGGGTAGTGACAACTAATGACTGTTAAATAGATTCTACGATCATGAACTTCTTTAAGTCATTGAAATTTGAATTATGTGTTGATCTTAATAAGCGTTTGATGATTCATATCTACTATTAACTTTGAAAAAAAACTAAAGAACTTTTTAAATATTCCTAATATCTCAGACCTCTTTGAATGTTCTATTAGTACTACTATGATTGTTATGCTAATCTGCCTTGAATGTTATTTTTCATTTCATAGTGGTTCACTCAATAACCTAACCTAAACAAAGTAAGAGCATGTTTAGTGGTAAAACCAAATTGTTATGTTAGTTTAGATACACTATCTCATGACCTTTTAACCTCTTTTATCTCTTTGACATGTCTCTATGATTCTATTGATTTTTTAGAGGCTCATTAATCACCTGAACTCATATCTGCTTATGTGAGCATGCCCTAAGCTAATTGGATCTTTATGTCACTTTGTGTATATTATGAGATTGCTCTACACTAAATTTATGCCATGAGGTGTGCACACGATGTATTTAAGTTATGATGTCACTTTGGTTGAGCCAAAGTGTTGCTGCTAAGTTCCATTATATCTAAAACCCCATACCAGACTTGCTTAACAGATTCCCCCCAATATAATGATGCATTTACCTTTGGAAACTCATACAGTAACATTGTTAGCTTGATTTAGTGGTGGCAAACGGGCTGGTCGGGTCGAATATGAGCGGGTCAAAATAGGTAATTCAAAAAACAGATAAATTATCCGACCCAAAACGTATTTGAGACAGATAAAAAATGGGTTATCCTGCGGATGATATGGATATACATATTATCTATGGCTTCTTGAATATGATCACTTATGGGAGAATTCCTAGTCTCCCAAACTTGAGGAACCCCTAATTTGAGGTTTTACAAATGTAAAAGTTAAACATATTAGTTATCCATTGGTTATCTATTTGGTTAACAATTTTCTAAGTGGATAATATGACTATTATCCATATTTGACCCGTTTTCAAAAATTCATTATTCAACCCATTTTTAATAGATAATATGAGTGAATAACTGTTTTCTTTTAACCATTTTTTCACCTCTAGCTTGATTCTATTATAATAACACTTTCATTTTTGAAATAATATGACCCATGTTAAGTTCCCCTTTTGTGTGTCCTTGTAATCCTGCAGTCATCTTGTTCTTCATGCCTCTGCTTGCCCTTCATGATCATATACATGCCTACACTACTTTGAAACTTCACTAAGCCATCCTAATTGAATTAGACTTAGCTTGTGAACTCTAAGCGAACCTCATCTTGACACTGTTTTGGTATAACAAAATGTTTTGTTGTCAATGATATTAGTGTGAAGTTAAAAACACATAGAAAGAAGTAATCATGGCATTTTTAGAGTAAAGCAAGACTGATAGCACGAGATTCTGTTAATGCTCTTAGAAATTCTTATTGAAGCTATGAATCTATGACCCTGTTAATTTATTTTAGAAGTTCTAACTACAGTATGATAATTTGTAATCCTATTAATACATTTAGAAGTTCTAATTTAGGTTATGAATCTGTGACCCTGTTAATACTTTTTAGAAGTTCTGACTGTAGTTTGGTATCTCTGATAGTACTTGTAGAAGTCTGAACTATGGTTGCTGGTTTGAATCTCTGTTAATACTCTTTGGAAGTTCTAATTGAAGTCATAAATCGGAACCTCTTAGTTGAAGTTATTGATATATATCTCTAATTGAAGTTGTTAAATTTTATCTATATTAGCACTCTTTAGAAAGTATCAATTGTAGTGTTTAATCTGTAATGTTGTTAATACTCATCAGAATTTTTAACTGTAATTGTTAATCTGCCCTCTCCTAATTCTCCTTCTAAGTTTAATTGAAACTATTAGCCCATATCTTTGTTAACAAACTTTAGGAGTTTCAATTGGAATTATTAACATATATGTGTGCTAGAAGACAAAACCTAAGTTAAAACTAATCTTCGATTGGTCTAACTGAATGTTGTTAGGGGAAATATTGTGTGCTTATTGACTGTTACAGATTTGAACTATATATTACCTATCCTTCGACCTATGATCCAAGTGTTTGGGTCCTTAACAGAAATCTGATAATGTCTTTGTCTCTATGTGTGTTTGAAGCTATTTTCTTTTGAGCATGTCTAACATATCATTCACAGTGAATCATGTACTTTTATTAGATTGTGACTATATCAGGATAATTGGATGTCTGTAGTACTTTATTATAAACTGTTATGGGAAATGTATATCTATGGTGTGGTATCATTGTGGTATGGAGATTTACATTAAAGTGACTCATTGGACTCAAAGCTGCAGGGAAGATTGAGTATGAGTAGTTAGGGGTATTTGGGAGTATAGTTTAGTTATTGGTTGAGCTACTCTCCCTGACACAAGAAATGCCCTATGCCTTGAGACCCTTGGTAACTTTGAAGTGTCAGAGATTCAAAGAGAGCTTTGGCCATGAAGGGAACCCTACCCTTAACCTCTAATATATTGACATTTATTACTCCCTTTAGGTTTAGCTTTTAATGACAATGAAAAGTTTTTAATGTGAATCACTTTGCCATATGTGACCCACATTAGTATAACTTCCATAATTCAGATTATTACTAATTGTTATAGTTTATTTAGACCCTGACAATTTATTCATGTATGATTGTATGCATAGATTAGCACATATAATTACATTCTTTCTTTATTTTTGAACATGTATTACAATTGGGCCTGTCGAGTTCTCAAAGAACTCAAGTACATGTCTTGTATCTGTGCATTTGGGAAGTCTGAAGTCTGTTGTTGTTTGTTCCTGTTGGGCTCAAACCTGAGTCCTTCCTCACTCTTTTCTGCTTTATTATATTCTGCTATTCTTATTTCTCACATGTATATGACAATACACTTATCATATATGATTAAATGTCTTACTTTACCTCTTGAATCATGTAAGAAACATAGGCAAGACCTAAAGGACATAGGATTAGAAAGAAGCATTAGGCTTAATAGTAATTAGTTTTAGTTCATCATATGCTTCTTATGCTATTAATATCTTATGTTTTTCTACTAACATTTCATGAAGACTTTGCAGCCAAAATAGCTTAGCAAAGGACGACAATCTCTCTTTTCAAAACCAGAAACGGAATCCAAAATGACCTTCTAAAATAATCGAGTCTTTCTAAGCAAAGTGTTGCGGGTTAGCAAAAGGTTTTTAAACGATTTCTTCAAAGCTTAAGAATTGAGATTTGAAACCCAAGGTACATCTTACACTCATTTTCTTACAGCACCTTTATTTCATTAGAGTTACATAATAGCTATATTCTGTAAATACAAAGAGTTTTATAACTTAGCCCCTTCTCACATGTTTTCAACTCAAACATCATGTACATGCTTTAAACTGTTTCAGTTATATACAATCTTTATCTTTAAGACTCTTTTTATAAACCCATATCCTCGAAAAACTATACATCCTCTTTGCAAAATAGTAGGTTTTGAATTTTATATATATATATATATATATATATATATATAGTATGTCGTAACCCTTAACACTAGTTAAGCAGAGTATAAACAACTAATCCTTTAAGCCTAGTCTAAGTCCTATGGAGCTACCTCGCGTTTATTTTAAGGGGTGTCTAACACCTTCCCCTTAGAAGAACAAGAAAACCTTACCCAAAATCTCACCGGTTAGAAACTAATAAGAAATGGCCTTAGAAATTAAATAGATACCCTAGTATACCTTTAAATATTAGGTGGCAACTCTATGTTATCATCAATAGAGAAACCAAAAGTTGAATATTATTTTGACTCGTGCAAAATAGGGTGAAACATGAACTTTCTGGTATTAAAACTCATGTCATACCCTATGGGTTCATACTCGTTGATTTGCTTGCTCACTTCTAGGCCCCCCTCAAGAAATGGGATGTTAGCACAAGTAAAGATGACTTTGGGGCCAACACCTTGATTGTTTGTGTTATAAAGTCCTTGTTGCTCCAAAGAACATGGTTCATCCAAGATAGTTCATGTGAACAACAAAGTGAGAGCTTTGGAGCAGTAGAGTGGGGCTAAGGATGCTGAGATAGAGAGGCTGAAGAACATACTAGGTGAAGTAGAATTTGAGAGGGATGCTCTCAGGTTTGAGCTTGCAAAGGATAAAGAGAAGAATGAAGCATTCTTCAAGACATGTTGAAGCTGCTTTAGACTAGAAACCAAGAACCTAGTCCTTCCAAGACTTAAACCCTTCCTAGCCTAGTTTGTAACCACTGACCTTATAATGACACTACCGGTCATTTTGAGAATTGTAATGCTTGGTAGTTTGAGGGATCAAGTATCTCTGCATGAAGTATTATGAATTGTGTGAATCGTCGGTTTTGGTTTTTAGGTTGTTCAGAATCGATTTGGAAGAATGAACTTCATGATGAATCTTTAAGTTGGAAGAGTTGACCAAGTTTGACTTTTATGCACTTTACCCTGGATCGGAGTTTTGATGGTTTCGTTAGGTCCGTGTGGTGATTTTGGACTTAGGTGTATGCTTGATGTAACGACCCGGCCGGTCGTTGTGAGAGTTAGATCCCTGATCCCCTATTAACTGCTTCCCCCGTATCTATTACTGCTATTGTGTCTTGCCGGGAGTGTTCGTTTTGGTTTTCGGAGTGAATTGAGACACTTAGTCTCTTAATTTGGAGCTTAAGTTGAAAAATTCGATCGGATGAAGACTTGTGTGTAAACAAGCTTGAATTCAATTTTAAATATTCCGTTAGCTCCGTTAGGTGATTTTGGACGTAGGAGCGCGTCCAGAATGTGATTTGGAGGTCCGTAGTAGAATTACGCTTAAATTTGCGAAGGTTTTGGTGATTTTGACCGGCATCGGAAATTTTGATATTGGGTTCGGATTGCATTTCCGGAAGTTGGAATAGGTTCGTAGTGTAATTTTTGACTTGTGAGTAAAATTTGAGGTCATTCAGATGAGATTAGATATGTTTCGGTGTTGTTTGTAGAATTTAGAAATTTCAAAGTTCATTAGGCTTGAATCAGGGTGGTATTAGTGTTTTTGATGTGGTTTGAAGGCTTGAATAAGTTCGTATAGTGTATTAGGATTGGTTGGTATGTTTGGTTAAGGTCCAGGGGGCCTCAGGTGAGTTTCGGGTGCTTAACGGACCATTTTTGGACTTAGGAAATCAGCAGATTTTCTGATGTTGTTGCGGACAATTCCTTTGTCGGCGTTGGTGAGGGAGGTCTCGCATTCGTGTAGTCCATCTGAGAGTCCATCAGGGCTTGTTCTTCGCGTTCACGACGTTATTCTCGCGTTTGCGAAGGTATAGAGCACTAAGACTACGCGTTCGCGATAAGGACCTCGCGTTCGCGTAGAGTCAACGTTCAGATGGGTTTCAGGAATAATAGCATACGCGTTCGTGGACAGTGCATCGCGTTCGCGATGGGTATTTTTAGGACTGAAGCAAATTTTGCTTCGCGAACATGAGGCTTTGACCGCGTTCGCAAAGAAGGTTCATCTCGGCAGTATTAAACATTTCAAAAACGAGGGTTTGGCCATTTTTACCGAAACATGGGTTTGGGAGCTCAGAATTGGACGAGATTTGAGGGAATTTCGGAAATAACAATTAGGTAATGATTCTACACTTGGTTTTGGTTATATCCCACTAATCTATCCTTAATTTTGTCATTTAATTTCGGATTGGGATTTTGACATCGGATTTGGATAATTTTGGTACGTGAGTGAATGAGTGTTCATAATTTGTGATTTTTACTCGATTCCAAGATGTGGGCCCAGGGAGGCTTTTTGAGCAATTTTCCAATTTCTTGCTTTAACTTTGATTATGTTCGCTAGATTAGTTTCTTGTAGTTATATTTATGTTATGTAATTGGTTTTGGCTAGATTTGGGCCATTTAGAGTCAGATATTCGTGGAAAGAGCATAATTTTGGATTGATTTGAGCTTGGTTCGAGGTAAGTGGCTTGCCTAACCTTGTGTGGGGGAACTTCCCTTATGATTGGTACTATTGTTGATATATGAGCGTCGTGTACGTAAGGTGACGAGTACATACACAGGCTAGTTGTTGTAAAACCCGATTTTCACTAAATAGTAACTCGTCTTTCCTATTATCTGAACTTATTAGCTTGTGTAGTATTATGTTAGACTAAGAAAGCATACTTACTTTCTTTTAACTGTTTACTTGAACTACGTGCAACATGTTTAGTTGTTTTACCTGCTTTCCTTAACTTGTACTTAGGTTAAATTGTAAGACTTCGTACCATATCTATTGAATTCTGTTCTTTGGCTGCATATTTACTTTGGGACTACGGAATGGTATTCCAGGAGATCCCCCTGTACTGCCTATTTACTTTAAGACTACGAAACGGTATTCCGAGAGATCCCCCCTGTCTTGAATATTTACTTTGGGACTATGGAATGGTATTCTGGGAGATCCCCCAGCAAACTTACATTTGGGACGAGACAGTATCTCGGGAGATCCCCCTGTTGATTTGATGTATACTGAGCTATTGTTTTTCCATGATTTCTTCCTTGTTATGTTTCAGTCTTTATTACTGCGATATTTCATTTTTTTCTTTGCCTTATTGTATATATATATATGCTCCGGTACGGCCCTGACCTGACCTCGTCACTACTCGACCGACGTTAGGCTTGGTACTTACTAGGTACCATTGTGGTGTACTCATGCCCTTTCCTACACATGTTTTCCGTGTGCAGATCCATGTGCATTTTATCCGCCTCATCATTAGTTCAGTCGTTGCAGCTTACCAGAGACTTCAAGGTACATCTCTCCGTGCTCGCAGATCCTCGGAGTCCCCTCTGTCTGTTATGTTGTTTTCCTTCCTTATTTACTTTAGATACTATGTATAAAAAATAGTTAGACAATTTCGTAAATTTTGTGACTCGTGATTACCGGGTTTTGGGAATATTATTGATATTCAGTTGTTGGTGTTTTTGTACATGCCGAGCGGCATTGTTATCAGCATATAGTATTTATTGCAGTTTAGTTGTTAATTTCTACTTTATTTGCTGTTATTTCAGAATTTTTAGGCTTACCTAGTCGTAGCGACTAGGTGCCTTCACGATGTCTTACGGAGGGAGAAATGGGTCGTGACAAGTTGGTATCAGAGCTCTGGGTTCATAGGTGTCCTGAGTCATCAGCCGGTTTATTAGAGTCTCGCGAATCAGTACGGAGACGTTCGTACTTATCTTCGGGGGGCTATGGAACTGTTAATAACAATCATACTTCTTTGATTTCCTTGTCGTGCGAGTTATTCACATCAAATTATAAAATTCTCTTCCATTCTTTCTCACTAATGCAGAGGACCCGTACCGGGAGATCCGATGATCAGGCAACCGAGCCCATGCCAGAGCCGCCAGAGGCCGGGGCCGGGGTAGAGGACAACCACGTGATCCAGCCAAAGCACCTATACGAGTTGCGACAGAGGAGCCCTCAGCTGCTCTAGTTGGAGGGACGACACCGGAGTTTCCTATTGCTGCTCCAACCTTCTAGGAGACTCTCGATCAGTTCATGAGCATGTTCAACACTTTAGCTTAGGCTGGACTAATTTCGTTATCTCCCAGCACATCTCAAGCTGGGGGATGGGCACAGACTCCCACAACCCGTACTCCTAAGCAGAGGGTATAGGTTGATCAGGCCTTAGAGTTTATTCCTATGCCACCAGTGGTTCCGGTTCAGCATGAGACCAGGGTAGCTGCTTTTGAGGCAGAGCAACTTAGACTTGAGAGGTACAAGAAGTACCGCCCACCTATTTTCAGCAAATTAGCTTCAGAAGATACACAGCATTTTCTAGAGGAGTGCCATCGTAGTCTCTGCTATATGAGCATAACAGAGACGAGTGGAGTTCCTTTTACTGCTTTCCATCTAAGAGGAAAAGCCTATCAGTGGGTGGCGTGCCTATGAGATTAGTAGTCCGGACGAGGCATCCTTACTCACTTAGACTCAGTTCTCAGATTTGTTTTGTGTGAGTATGTCCCTCAAAGCCTCATGGATGCTTGGAGCGTGGAGTTTGAGCAGTTGCGCGAGGGTTCTGTGACTATGTCAGAGTATGTAGTCCATTTCAGTGATTTGGCTCGACATGCACCGACCTATGTTTCCACAGTTAGGGAGAGGGTTCGTCGCTTCATTAAGGGACTCCACCCTAGTATCAGGACCAGTATGGCCAGGGAGTTGGAGATGGATATATCTTATCATCAAGTCGTGAGTATTGCCAGGAGAGTGGAGGGCAGTTGCTTCCGACTCTATCATCATAGGTATTGTTCTAGTCTGTCATAGAGGTGCGACGGTATTATTTGACCCAGGATCTACGTATTCATATGTGTCCTTTTATTTTCCTCCACATTTGGAGGCATCTCAAGATTCTTTGAGTCCCCCTGTTTATGTATCTACTCCTGTGGGAGATTCTCTGTGGACCACGTATATTAGTCGTGTTTGATTGCTCTTAGTGATTTTGAGACCAGAACCAATTTATTATTGCTCATCATGGTAGATTTTGATGTTATCTTGGGCATGGACTGATTGTCACCCCATTATGCTATTCTTGATTGTCACGCTAAGACCGTGATGCTGGCTATGCCAGGATTACCGTTGTTAGAGTGGAGGGGCACCTTAGAGTGTACTCTTTGCAGGGTTATTTCATTTGTTAAGGCTCAGTGAATGGTTGAGAAGGGGTGTGATGCGTATTTGAGCTATGTGGGAGATGTCAATGTTGATACCCCTACAATTGAGTCAGTTCCAGTAGTGAGGGACTTCCCATATGTGTTCCTAGCTGATCTTCCGGGCATGCCGTGCAACAGAGATATTTATTTTGGTATTGATTTGTTGTGGGCCACTCAGCCCATTTCTATCCCTCCTTACTCTATGGCTCCTCCTGAGTTGAAGGAGTTGAAGGAGTAGTTGCAGGAGTTTCTTGATAAGGTCTTAATTCGGCCCAGTGTGTCACCTTGGGGTGCTGCGGTATTGTTTGTGAAGAAAAAGGATGGTTCTATGCGTATGTATATTGATTATCGCCAGCTGAACAAGGTTACAGTGAAGAACGGGTATCTATTTCCCCACATGGATGACTTATTTGATCAGTTATAGGGTGCCAGGGTGTTTTCCAAGATTGACTTGCATTCAAGCTATCATCATTTGAAGATTCGGAAGCCAGATATCCCAAAGACTGCTTTCAGGACCAGATATGGTCATTATGAGTTTCGTGTCATGTCTATTGGGATGACCAATGCTCCAGCAATCTTTATGCATTTGACGCACAATGTGTTCTTGCCTAACATTGACTCATTCGTCATTGTGTTTACTGACGACATTGTAGTATATTCTCGGACTCGGGAAAATCATGAGCAACACCTGAGGATTGTGCTTCAGACTTTGAGGGAGAAGAGGTTGTATGCAAAATTTTCTAAGTGTGAGTTTTGTCTTGACACAATGGCATTCCTGGGTCACGTATTATCGAGTGATGGGATGAAGGTAGATTCGAAGAAGGTGGAGGCAGTGCAGAGTTGGCGACCAGGCTGACCCAGAAGGGTGCTCCGCTCAGGTGGACAGAGGAGTGTGAGAAGAGATTTCAGAAGCGCAAGACAGCTTTAACTACAGCCCCAGTATTGGTATTGCCTACAGGTTCAGAGTCTTAGACCGTCTATTTTGATGCTTTGTAGATTGGTCTTGGCGTGGTGTTGATGCGGGACGGTAGGGTGATTGCCTATGCGTCCACACAGTTGAAGGTGCATGAGAAGAACTACCCCATTCATGATCTCTAGTTAGCATCTATTGTTCACACCTTGAAGATCTTGCACCACTATTTTTACCGTGTTCCTTGTGAGATATACATTGATCACCGAAGTTTGCAGCACCTGTTCAAGCAAAAAGATCTTAATTTTTGTCAACGGAGGTGGTTAGAGCAAATTAAGGATTATGACATCACTATTTTGTACCACCCGAGGAAAGCCAATGTAGTGGTCGATGCTTTGAGTCGGCGGGCAGATAGTTTGGGGAGTTTGGCATATCTTCCAGTAGTAGAGAGGCTCTTAGCCTTGGATGTTCAGGCCTTAGCCAGCCACTTCGTGAGATTGGATATTTCAGAGCCAAGCCGAGTATCGGCTTGCATGGTCTCTCGGTCTTACCTTTATGATAGTATCAGGTAGCGTCAGTATGAAGACCCATATCTGCTCGTCCTTCAGGACAGGGTCCGGAGAAGTGATGCTAGAGATGTGACTATTGGTGATGACGTCGTGATGAGGATGCAGGGCCGGATATGTGTGCCCAATGTGGATGGGCTTCGGGATTTGATTCTTGAGGAGGCCTATAGCTCGCGGTATTCCATCCATCTGGGTGCCGTGAAGATGTATCAGGATTTGAGACAGCACTACTGGTGGAGGAGTATGAAGAATGATATAGTTGGGTTTGTGGCTCGATATCTCAACTGTCAACAGGTCAAGTATGAGCATCAGAGACCGGGTGGATTTCTTTCAGAGCTTAGAGATCCTAGAGTGGAAGTGGGAGCGGATCACTATGGATTTAGTAGTTGGACTCCCACGGACTTCGAGGAATTTCGATGCTATTTGGATGATTATGGATTGGCTGACCAAGTTAGCTAATTTCATTCAAATGATGACTGCTTACACTTCAGAGAGGTTGGCTGAGATTTACATCTAAGAGATTGTCCGCCTTCATGGTGTCCCAGTTTCTATCATTTCATATAGAGGTACATAGTTTACATCACGGTTCTAGACAGTCGTTCAGCAGGACTTAGACACTAGAGTAGAGCGGAGCACGACATTTCACCCTCAGAGGATGGGCAGTCCGAGCGCACGATTCAGATTCTAAATGATATGCTTCATGCGTGTGTGATGGAGTTTGGAGGGTCATGGGACCAGTTCTTGCCACTTTCAGAGGTTGCCTACAATAATAGTTATCAGTCCAGCATTAAGATGGCACCGTATGAGGCTCTATATGGTAGGCGGTGTCTGTCCGCAGTGGTTGGTTCGAGCCGGGCGAGGCCGGATTGTTGGGTACAGACTTGGTCTGAGATTCCTTGGACAAGGAGAAGGTGATTCGGGATAGACTTCACAAAGCTCAGTCCAGAAAAAAGAGTTATGCAGACCGGAAGATTTGCGATCTATCATTCATGGTTGGAAAGCGGGTCTTGCTTCGGGTATCGCCTATGAAGGGCGTCATGAGGTTCGGAAATAATGGCAAGCTGAGCCCGAGGTAGATTGGTCATTTTGAGATATTGTGGCGTGTTGGGGAGGTTGACTATGAGATTGCTCTACCTCCCAGCCTAGCATGAATTCATCCGGTATTCCATGTTTCTATGCTCCGGAAGTATCACGATGATCCGGCTCATGTATTAGATTTTATTTCTGTCCAGTTGGATAAGGATCTATCTTATGTTGAGGAGCCACTGGCTATCTTGGACATGCATGTTAGAAAACTACGATCAAAGAACATTGCTTCAATAAAGGTTCAGTTGAGGGGTCAGTCGGTCGAGGAGGTGACTTGGGAGACCGAGCAGGATATGCACAGCCGTTATCCTCATCTTTTCACAACTTCAGGTATCTCTCTATGCTCGTTTGAGGACGAATAATTTTTTTAAGAGGGGGAGGATGTAACCACCCAGCCGGTCATTTTGAGAGTTAGAGCCCCGATCCCCTATTAAATGCTTCCCCCGGTTCTATTCCTACTATTGTGTCTTGCCGGGAGGGTTCATTTTGGTTTTCAGAGTGAACTGAGACACTTAGTCTCTTACTTGGGAGCTTAAGTTAGAAAAGTCAACCGGATGTCGACTTGTGTGTAAACGACCTGGTATTTGAATTTTGATGGCTCTGTTAGCTCCATTAAGTGATTTTGGACTTAGGAGCATGTCTGAAATGTGATTTCGAGGTCTGTAGTAGAATTGGGCTTGAATTGACAAAAGATGGAATTTTGGTGATATTGGCCGGCAGTGGAAATTTTTATATCGGGTTCGGATTGGATTTTTGGAAGTTGGAATAGGTTTGTAGTGTCATTTTTGACTTGAGTGTAAAATTTGAGGTCATTCCGACAAGATTTGATATGTTTCGATGTCGTTTGTAGAATTTAGAAATTTCAAAGTTCATTAGGCTTGAATCCGGGTGTAATTCATGTTTTTGATTTTGTTTGATGTGGTTTGAAGGCATGACTAAGTTCGTATAGTGTTTAGGATTGTTTGGTATGTTTGGTTGAGCTCCCGGGGACCTCGAGTGATTTTTAGGTGCTTAACAGACCATTTTTTGACCTAGGAAAGCAGCAGATTTTCTGGTGTTGTTGCAGACAATTCCTTCATCGTGTTTGCGATGGAGGTCTCAAATTCACGTAGGCCTTCTGAGAGTCTAGCTGGGTTTGTACTTTGCGCTCGCGACATTGTTCCCGCGTTCGTGAAGGTATGGAACAATAGCCTACGCATTCATGATGATTGTCTCGCGTTCGTGCAGGGTCAGCGAGTTGAGTTTCGCATTTGCGATGAGTATTTTTAGGACTGAAGTAGCTTGTTCTTTGCGAACGTGAGGCTTTGACCGCATTCGCGAAGATGGTTCATCTGGGCAGTATTACACATTTCAAAAATGAGGGTTTGGCCATATTTACCAAAACTTGAGTTTGGTAAACACGAATTGGACGAGACTTTGAGGGATTCTCAGAGATAACAATTGGGTAATGATTATACACTTGATTTTGGTTATATCCCACTAATCTATCATTAGTTTTGTCATTTAATTTCATATTTGGGGTGAAAATTTGGGAAAAATGGAAAGAAGTTCTTCAACTAAGGTTTTGAGTTTTGATTGGGATTTTGACATCGGATTTGGATAATTTTGGTACGAGTGAACTCGTGATTGAATGGGTCTTCATAATTTGTGATTTTTACTCGATTCCGTGACATGGGCCCGGGAGGGTTTTTGAGTGATTTTTCAATTTTTTGCTTTAAGTTTGATTCTGTTCGCTAGATTAGTTTCTTGTAGTTATATTTATGTTATGTACTTGGTTTTTGCTAGATTTGGGCGATTCAGAGTCGGATATTCGTGGAAAGAGCATAATTTTGGATTAATTTGAGCTTGGTTCGAGGTAAGTGGCTTGCCTAACCTTGTGTGGGGGAACTTCCCTTAGGATTGGTACTATTGTTGGTATAAGAGCATCGTGTACGTGAGGTGATGAGTACATACACAAGTTATTTGTTGTAAAACACGATTTTCACTAAATAGTAACTTGTCTTTCCTCTTATCTGAACTTATTAGCTTTTGTAGTGTTATGTTAGACTAAGAAAGCATGCTTAGTTACCTTTAACTGTTTACTTGAACTACTTGAAGCATGTTTAGTTGTTTTATCTACTTTCCTTAACTTGTACTTAGGTTAAATTATAAAACTTCGTATCGTAACTATCCCTTTCTTGCATATTTACTTTGGGACTATGGAATGGTATTCCGGGAGATCCCCTGCATATTTACGTTTGGGACTACGAGACGGTATCTCGGGAGATCCCCCTATTGATTTGCTATATATTGAGCTGTTGTTTTTCCATGATTTATTCCTTGTTACGTTTCAGTCTTATTACTATGATATTTCATTTTAAATTTGCCTTATTCTATATATATATATGTTCTGGTAGGGCCCTGACCTGACCTCGTCACTACTCGACCGAGGATTGGCTTGGAACTTATTGGGTACCATTGTGGTGTACTCACACCCTTTCCTGCACATGTTTTTCGTGTTGAGATCCTGGTACATCTTATCTACCTCATCATTAGTGCAGTCGTTGCAGCTTACCAGAGACTTCAAGGTACATCTGCCCGCGCCCGCAGATCCTCGGAGTCCCCCTCTGTCCCTTATGTTGTTTTCCTTCCTTATTCCTTTAGATACTATGTATAGAAAACAGTTAGACAATTTCGTAGAGCTTGTGACTCGTGATTACCGGGTTTTAGGAATACTGTTGATATTCGGGTGTTGGTGTTCTTGTACATGTCGAGCGGCATTGTTATTAGTATATAGTATTTATTGTAGTTTAGTTGTTAATTCCTGCTTTATTTTTTGTTATTTCAGAATTTTTAGGCCTACCTAGTCGTAGCGACTAGGTGCCATCACAACGTCTTACGGAGGGAGAGATGGGTCGTGACACCCAGATTTGCATTTGGATGTTTCTTGAAGGTTCTAGTGTTAATCGGTGAAAGTTGGCAATTTTTCGTTTTGGAATGTTCATAAGTTTGACGGGAAGTTGACTTTGGTGATATTGGGTTCGGATTTGGTTTGGGGAGTTGGAATAGCTTTGTTATGTCAATTTGAAACTTGTGTGCAAAATTTGAGGTCATTCCGAGTTGATTTGATATGGTTCGGCAAGAGTTTTTAAAGTTGAAAGTTCAAACGTTTGTTAAGTTTGATTTGAGGTACGATTTGGGGTTTTTATGTTTTCTGATGTGATTTGAAGCTTTGAATAAGTTTGTATCATGTTTAAGACTTGTTGGTATGATTGAATGGGGTACCGAGGGGATCAGGTGTGCTTTGGATCATTGGTTGAGAAACTAGTTAAGTTTAGGATTTGGAGTTTGACCTTGGTCAATATCGGATCAAGATGACCTCTTTTCGGTGTTTTGAGTGCACGAGCAGGTTCGTAGCATGTTTTATGATCTAAGCGCATATATGATTTGTGTCCAGGAGGTTCCGAATGAGTTTTGGATGCTAAAACAGAAATTCTTCCGTTGCTGATTTTCTAGTGTAAAATAATTACGAAAATGTAATTTTTTTATCCCTTAAATTTCCAAACTTAATTTAAAACTTCAAAGCATCATATCTCCCTCATTTTAAGGCCAAATTGGGTGATTCAAAAGCCTACCTTGACTGAAATTTCACCAAGAATCTATTGAAGGCATCAAATGTGAGTTTTAGGATCTTTTGGCACACAAAATGAGGCAAAACAGCTGGGCAAAATATTTAATATCGAGGGTTTGTTTATTTGGTCATATTTTGACATTTGGGGCTCGAATTGAGGTGATTTTTGAAGAAATTCTCACCATATGGATTGGGGTAAGTGTTATCTACTTGGTTTTGACTATAATTCGTGATTCTATCTTCATTTTTGGTAATTGGATTATGAATTTTAAAGAGAAATTAGGGGCTTTTAGCCTAAAGTTTCATAGAGTGAGTTTTTGAGTTTCGAACATTAATTCAGAGTCGGATTTGAGTGAAACTAGTATCGTATGGGTCATTATTGAATGAGTTTTTGGATTGTATAAGTTTCGTAGAGTTTTGTGGTGCGGGCCCGGGTTGGACTTTTTTGTCGATTTTGGGATTTTGAGTAAAGATTCGACCTTTATCAATTGGCATGGTTTTCCTAGACCTTATTTGATGTATTTGAGTTGTTTTTGGCTAGTTTCGAGCCGTTCGGAGGCCGGTACGCGCGGGATGGCATTTTTGGAGAATCGTTTTGCTTGCTCGGTGTTGGATTTGGCTTGTTCGAGGTAAGTAACACTTCTAAACTTGGAGTTGAGGGTATGAACCCTGATTATATGTGTTATGTGATTTTTTTGGAGATGACGCACATGCTAGGTGATGGGCGTGTGGGCTTGGATTGTAGAAATTGAGACTTGGTCGCTTTTGTAGAGCTGTGTAGTCAATTAACTTGTATTGTTTCCATGTATTATTCATGTGTTAGAGAAATTGAATTGTTACTCATGTTAGAAATCATGTTCAGGCAAATGCTGGTATTATTGGGACCCACTGAGGTCATTTTTACTGTTGAATTATATGTTTAAATTGTAATTTTGTACCTAGTCAAATACATTCATTTCATATCATATCTAAGTCTCTGTTGTTATTTATTGATACATCATATCATCATTTTGGGCTAGTTTCATAACATTGTGAGGCCGAGAGACTGGAGAGATTGATGACTGAGTAAGACCCAGGGCCTGATTGTGAGGTTATTGATACTATGGCACGTGAGTTGTCTGTGTAGCATGTGAGTTGTCCATGCGGGTCTAGATATTGATACTATAGCATGTGTGATGTCCGTGCAACACGTGAGTTGTCCGTGCATATCCATATATTGATACTATAGAAAGTGAGTTGTCCATGTATCACATCACTTGTCCATGTGGATTATAACGCTTGGGTTGAAGGAGCCCCTCCGGAGTCTGCATACCCCTAGCAAGCACAGTTGTTAGTAGTTATAATGTTTGGGCTGGATCTGTCTTGTACAATACTCAGTGACTGAGTGTGCTGAGTATTGAGCATGATGAGTAAGAATAAGAGGCAATGATATTGAGTACTCTGAGAGAGTGTGAGTACATGAGTTCATCGTTGAGATACATTGCATTTGAAATGCGTACTTGAGATACAGACATAGAGATGCATTTCCTAATGCTACTCTCTTTTTGGTGACACTCATGATTTCATCTATATATTTTATATAGGCATAGAGATATATTTTCCTCATGCTATCTAAATAACAAAACATCTTTTTTATTGTTGAAGGGTTTATGGCAAAATCAGAGTTTTCGAACTTTTTCATAAATTATTTTTTGAGGTTTTCAGTGAAAGATCTAGGACCTATTGTTGTACTTGAAAAGCATGCCTATTATTTGTAAATGTGAACCCGCTGAATTATTTCTTGTACCATCTTTATCATATTGTTATGTACTGTTGTTGGTTATTGGAGTTGGACTCTGGCCCTTGTCCCAGCTCGTCACTACTTTCAACTTAAGGTTAGGTTTGTCACTTATTGAGTACATGGGGTCGATTGTACTCACACTATACTTCTGCACCTTGCGTGCAGATGTTCGATGCTGATGTTGTTCTGCATGGCGGGAGCTGGATTTGAAGATGTACCTACGTTCCGGTCGTAGCTGCCTCTTGATCTTAGTAGCTTTAGAGTTTTAATATATTCCTGTATATTTCAAAAATATGATATACTTTATTTCATACTGATACGCTCAAATTACACCTTAAAATATTATAAGCGGCTGATTGTTAAATATAATAACCCAACTAGGTTGGGGTCGAATCCCATAGAGAACAATATGTGGGCGATTAGGAATGTAAGAGAATTATCACTTATTGCGCAATGCGAAACACTTAGAATTTGGTTTAGAAAATATTTATACCTAAATGCGAAAATGTAAACTAACCTAGAAAGCAAGTAAAATTATCAATGGCTACAAGTATGGACGCATCGGGAATTACACTCAATTAACAATCCAATGTATTTCACGATTTTACAAATATGAGCGAGTTTATATTAATTAACCACGGATAATATTTCTTAATTAGCTTCTTCCAAAGAGTAACAAGACTTCCTAATTGAATTATTCCTAACCCAATTAAGAGATTAAGCACACCCGTATATGGCTACAAGTAGTTCAATCCTATTCCTAGGTAGAATCTATAAAATGAGGGTTAAAACCTCAAGTTTTGTTAATTAATCTTTCCCAACCCCAAATTATCTTTTTCAAAATTTATTCGGAGTTAATGGGCAAGTCCTAGGGTTAGCTAATCCCTTTGGAAACATTAAAGAACAAGAATAATTAAAGAAACAACAATTCACTTCATAAAAGAATAAAAGTCATTCAATACATAAGCACAACAAGGTATTTAATCCACACTTTAAACATTAATATTTCCATAAACAAGAATTAGTGTTGGAAATAAATACTATACACTTAAATATTCAATACAAAGCAAGGAGGTGAAGAAATAAACATAAATGGGTAAGAAATCTTTAACCACGAGATTGAAATCTTCAAAACCCAAGTGTGTGTGCAAACCCTAGCTTCCAAAAATGTTCTCTCTTGTCTTCAAGACTCAAAATATGCTAAAACAATGCCAAATATGCCAAAGATACTGAAAATATCTTCTACGTCGTGTATAAAAATAATTTGGGGGATAAAGATATGAAATGCCAAAACTGCTCAGAACTGCCCAGAAAATACCCTATGCGATCGCAATTGTAGGCTCGCGTTCGCATACATTTATTTCTCCCGGCGTATGCGATCGCATATATGGTCTAGCGTTCGCATAGGCCAATTGCCCAGTCCGCTGACCGCTACCTTAATGTTGTGCACTTGCATACATGTATCCGCGTTCGCATAGCTCTCTTCTCCTGGACTTATGCGATTGCATATAATCACCGGCGATCGCATAAAAACTGGGCAGTTATCCTTTTTTCAAATTTCACCACTTTTTGACTTTTTTCGCACGATTTCTTCAACATCACCTCTAAATCACTTGACACCTGAAATATGCCAGTAAACGTCAATAAATGTCTTAGTTCCTCAACAAAATTTTACAAAAGATTAAGTAGTAAGAGGAGATAAGTTGGTAAAATACCAACTTATCAAACCTCCAAACTTAAACTATTGCTTGTCCTCAAGAAATTCATAAACTAAGAACATCCTACAAGAATATGATCAGTTAAGCTCAATGGCATACCAAATATCATTTCAAGTCAAAAAGGGCCACTTTAAACACAATGTAGTGACTTCGGTTGGTACCAACAATTAATCTAATGCATATGAATCATTAACTTTATGCACATTTTATTTCACTTTCAAAAGTTCAAACACCACATTAACCAAAGTAGCAACCAAGTCATGACACTAAAGATTCAAAATTACCTCTCTATCACAATTGTCTTCCCTCACTCATTCCTCCCAATTGAAAATGGGATTAATCTCACAACTCGAGTCTCATGTGCCTTCACACTTTAAGAGAGAATCTCAAACTCATAAATTGTAATTCAAAACATAAATGGGATGTCAAATGGAAAGACTCAACTCTCTCTCTCTCACACACAAAGATATTCAAATGCACACAAGTAGTACCATAGGCTTGCCCTTCATGTATTTCTCCACTAATGTAGACATATTTGGTTCAAAATCAATTAGGACTTAAAGGGTTGTATTTTAGGCTCTTGGTTAAGGTATGGCACAATTTTGTAAGAGTGATTCAAAACCTCTCTAAGCGCTACACTTTTTCAACAATCAAAGTCCACTTCCTTCAAGAATTTTTCCACCCTTTATTCTTTCTTTTTTTCTTTGTATCACCTAGTTATATATATTTTCTCATTTCATCATTCTTTTTTTTTTTCGTATACACTTTTCACTTTTTTGAGAAACCTCCACATCACAACTTTTCCAAACCTCTACCCCAAACTTAGGCTTTTAACCTATATTCACACTATAAATTACATAGGGAGGTATGGTTCAACAAGAATAGTTTGTAACATGGTTGCCAAAGAAAACGTTAAAAGGCTCGAAAGGGTTGACTAGGGAAAATATTCATGGGTAGGGAATTTAGGCACAATAATGGTCCAAGGAAGGCCTAATATCATTTTTCAAACCAAGTTAGTCTAGAATTTCGCCTTGAAGCACATTCTGGGATAGTTCTCGACTACAAATCATGCAAAAGAACTTCACAATTAAAGCTCACCACACATGGCACATGAAAACTCAAGTGGAATACAAATCCAAAATCCAATTGAAACCAATGAATCTCAAGAAAGTCACATGTAGCCTAAGAAGCTATTTAGTGAATCAAAGATCCAAAATTAGAATCTAAAAGTCACAACAAGGAACATTACTTTAATAATTCATTTTTGTTTTCTCTCTCTCTCTCTCTCTCTCTCTCCTCTCTCTCTCTCTCTGTATA
>ML316521.1:0-23488 GCA_005239505.1 Nicotiana paniculata | reverse complement strand
ATTCTGTTGGTGAGTTTATTTGTAAGTATTCTGTTACAGTTTGAATATTCATTTCAATGTTGAGATTGTTAGGGATATATTGTTGTATTAAAAGTCGTATCAAGCTTTCCCGTAGCTTGGTCTGTTGCATTCACACCTTCAACGTGATTTGCTTAAAGTAGTTTATGATTTCTTCATATTTTCTCTCTGAAAACTGATACTTGTTTACTCGAACCAATCTCACTGTTACTATAGCTGATGAACAATGAATACACGAGTAATGCTTCAAGAACAATTAATAAACTATTGTGACTATGGGTACGGTTCTCGTGACGTGGTTGTGATACCTAATTCCAAATTAGATTAAAGTAGGAGCATCTTTAGTTTGCTTTAGGAATAATTTGAGGTGCGCCATACACAAAGAAAATCCTATAATCTATGGCCCTCACGTAAATACACAAATTAGTATGGAAAATGCCTTGAACTCTCGGGGTTCGCTCTAGGCACGTCAATTAAATAATTGTCATAACTACGGGTACGGTTACCATGACGTAGACGTGGCGCTTAACTACTAAAATCCGGGGGTACATTTATGTGACCCGGCCATAATTTAAGTTTAATAAAATAAGCACGTTGTGGATCGTGGGTACGGTTCCCGTGACATGATTCGCTATCTGTGACCAAATAATTAGTTGTATAGCAATCGGATTATTAAAAGCAGTTCAAAAGGGATAAAATGCATGTAGGTTTCAAACAATATTTTAAAATCAGATAAATAGACCAATAATAATAGTTGAGCGACCATACTAAAACCACGGAACCCGGGAATGCCTAACACCTTCTCTCGGGTTAACATAATTCCTTACCCGGATTTTTGTGTTCGCGGACTGTAAAACAGAGTTATTTCTGCCTCGATTCGGGATTTGAAACCGATGGCTTGAGACACATAAATTATTCGAAGTGGCGACTCTGAATTTGAATAAATAATCTCGTTTCGATTATTGTCACTTTAAGTGGAAAAACTCCCTTATACCCTTTCTGGGGTAGGAAAAAAGGAGGTATGACAGCTCTGGTGACTCTGCTAGGGATCGAACCTAGAATCTCTGGTTTAGGGTTTAAAATTCGAGCTTAGAATAATTTTTATATATTGGCTTTATTTATTACCTGATTTTATTTGTATGTTTGGGCCTAATGTGCTAAATGTTGCTTTTTACCGCTTTGATATTATCTGAACTGTATATAAACTGCTACGAAACCCCTCTCTTCTATCTTTTGAGGAGTGCACGCTGGCGTGACTTCTTTCTGTTAGTTTTATATCCCAGTTTAGAACGAGGTTCGGACATGTTGCAAAGTCGGATGGTCTTTTGGTTACCGGTACACTGCCCCCTCGGCTCGAGTTGTCCGCTCGGGTAAGCCAGGTCTAGAATAATACACTCAGGTTTTAAACCTAGAATAACTCAGCCTCATGCCGGATCCCTAGTAGGAACGCTTGTTTTTATCATGTGCATTTGACTTAGGGGACTCAACACAAGGGTTGGGTCCGTCTAGGACGGGCGTACCCGAAAATAAAAAGACCAACCTGATGCATTTTATGTGCTACCTGTGCATTTAATTTGTTTTGGATTGCATGTTGACCGGTTTTTAGACTAAGTGAGGAATACCAAACAAGAAAACCAAGTTTGAGGTATGAGAGAGGATTTCACCCGTTTCCAAAAATGATGTCCAAAATATCTCGAAACTCTGCCGAATTTTGAAAAAAAAAGTAAGAAAATTTTCTTGAAAAATAAAAAGATAAGAAAAAAGAGTTTTTGAGAAAGAAAAGTTTTAGTCCAAAATGGTTTTTGTTTTTCCTTTACGCGTAAAAACTGGCTGAACTACGCGGATTTGATTCTCACCGGACGTGGGACATGTAGGCAATCCTCATCGGGTCTAGCCCGCTTTTTGAAATTTTTTGAAAAATAGATATATGAAGTGTCTTCATTCTTGTCATAAATAAGTGGGTGATGTTGTTTTGTTTAAATAGCCGAATGTCCCAGCGGGACGTCAGAAGGCTGCTTTGCAAAAATAGCCACCGACGTTTTCTTTGTTAATGTTGGCCATAAGAACTTCCATTCCGAAGTAATGAAGGCCGTATTTGCGAAAGTAGCCCTGATTTATTTTATTTTTTTTTGCAAAAAATAAGCCTTCTGTCAGTTCTTCAATAAGATCCACTTTGTCTATAAACTAATTACCTTAATCTAAATGTGCAGAATGAGCACGAGTCAAAATTTATCAATAGGGGTCATGTCCAAGATTCCACTAGAGCTACACATGTGGTGGGAAGATTTGGGTAAAGAAGGATGAGATTGCTAAAGGTCAGGCCTAGAGGAGACATAATTAGGGCCTTGGTAACATTTTGGGACCCAGCTCACAACTTCCTCCATTTCTCAGATTTTGAACTCACACCCCCTTTGGAAGAGATAGCAGGTTANACTGAAGGTCTAAGGCATAAGTACCTGGTCTCTCCAAGGGCCGTTTCCCCCCACAAGTTTCTGGATTTTCTAAAAATAAGCAGGGGATTCCAGTATGCAGCCTTGGCAGGTGGGTTTTCCACTCTACGCTTCATATACCAGAGGTACGGGCATGAAGGAGGATTTGACAACCCGGGAAATGGGAATTGTAGCAAAGGGCACCGATCGAAATGGGATGAGCATAGGCGCTTCGCTTTCATGTTAGCTTTCTTAGGTCTCGTGGTGTTTCCCCGAAAGGATGGGAATATTGATCTACGGGTAGCTGGAGTCGTCAGTGTTTTGATTACCAACGCCAAGAGTACTTTTGCCCCTATGATAGTGTCTGGGATATACTGAGCTCTCACGATTTGTAAAGCTGGGGTAGATTTTTTCGAGGGGTGCAATTTTCTACTACAAATGTGGATGATTGAGCATCTGTGTCACCGCCCTCGATATATGAATTATGGATCCACGGGAAAGAGCTGCATTGAAGAGTTCGACACAAGGGTCCCAGGTTTCGAATTGCCAGAAGGGTTTAGTAATTGGGTATCCTGCCTTCGCTCCATAACTGCGGGACAAATAGAATGGACACTGGGTTGGCTTCCCGTTGAAGAAGTTGTGTATACGCCGGCTACCAGTCCTTACTTCCTCCTAATGGGTCTTTGAGGCATTCAGCCTTACGCTCCATAGTGGGTGATGAGACAGTTGGGAAGATGCCAGGTAATGAACCCAGATGAAGATCTTAGTGTTTATGCGGTCGAAGTCAGCTCCGACGGCCAATTCCATGAAGAAACAGTTCATCATATTTGGAACGAGTGCCAGTATCTGACGGTAAACACTCGAGTGCGTGACTTGTCTAAAGGTGAGGTCTTACCGGCCTATCTTGCTTGGTATAGAAAAAATAATACTGCAAGGGCCGAACCTGAAAGACCAACCAAAAGGCCCCACATCTAGGAATTTGTTGAAGCGTCACAGGAACAGTGGGCTTGGTTGACCAAGGAGAATGAGTACAGGGCCACAATAGGAAGGCTGGAAAAGCAAGTCAGAGATCTTCAATTTGAGAATGGTTTACAAGCCGCCGCAGATGAGGGTGAAAAAAAAACTGGCTGAAGAAAATGACGCCCTCCGGGCTCAAATTCGGGAAATGAAAATAGCAGTCGAGAACCCCGTCAGAAGTGCAAGAAATGAAAATCTTATAGATAATCTTAGGCGGAAAGGGGTGAATATAGTTTTGATCTTAAAAATACCGAGGGCGAATTGGCAAAGGTTCGAACAAAATTGTCTAGGAATGTAGAGGAAAGAGCACGCTTGGTTCAACAGTTAAAAGAAAAAATATGACAATGAAGTCGTGGGGTTGAAGAAAAAGATCACCGTCATTGAGAACACAATGACCAAGCAGGAAAAAGATTTCAAAGCAGAAAGAGAACACTGTTATGCGCTAATGTCACAGCTAGAGAAAGACCTGCAGCAACTTCAAGAGCAAAATCATACAGCCAAACAATTTTGGGGGCCAGATCTCAGTAGATTGGACGGTTTCTACAAGAGAAGGTTATTATCAGAGAAAGGGTTAGGAGCATTGCAGACTACATTGCGATGAAGTGCAACGAGTGTGAAGACATGACCAGGTCCATGTTCTTCGCTTTCGTTATGATTTTTGTCCGATAGATCAGGGATGACCTATTTCGCCTTCAAGAAGATATGGCACATAGGCCCGCGACGAGACCGACTGATGTCCCGCGGGCCCCTGGAGCAGTAATTGAGGCACTTATGGATGCATAATTTTTATTCGAGTCAAAATATTTTTGGTTTCTTTGGAGTTTGTTAGTCCGTTTTCGAGTCTGTATTTTCATCTTTCTTTTGGAGTCTGTTAGTCCATTTTCAAGTCTGTATTTTCATCTTTCTTTTGGAGTCTGTTAGTCCATTTTCAAGTCTGTATTTCCATCTTTCTTTTGGAGTCTATTAGTCCACTTGTCGAGTCTGTTGGTTCTCATGTTTAAATTTATAGGGGAAGTCGTTGTAATCAGGATATTTTATTTTGTTTATTTTATGAAAATTTGAAAAAAAAAACAAAAAATCTATCTTTATTTTATTTTGCATTTGTTCCCTGAACTACGTAATGATCTGATTCATGCGGTCCCATGATACGTAGGCAATCCCCATAGGATTCGATTGTAACCATAAAAAGAAAAAGAAGGGAAAAATCAAAGAGAGAAAGAAAATTAAGAAAATCGAGTGGAAGGAAATAATGGCAAAACAAGAGAGGAAAAACAAGTGCAAAATAAGAGGGAGGCAACAAAAATAGTGATTGGGAAAGGTTTTGGAGTGAAAGAAAAAGAGAGAGAAGAGCAAAGCGCAAAACGCGAAGAGTTAGCTAAAAACCGGGATGAAGCATGCAACCGTTTAAATGCATGATTAGAAACTTTAACTGTCCAGGTGCATCGCATCCCAAATGTGCGCTTACCTATCTGTTAAATCTTTTAACGCTGACAAGTTTGATGTTGTCATTGAGTTCAGGCAGGTGGTTAGTTTGTTTGGCATTCTGGAAACCCACTCGTACAACACTAGGTCTAAAGACAAGTTGATCATGGCTGGCGAAGAGCTGGATGCAAGTGTTATTGATCCGTCAAGGGAGGGAGAAGAGTCTGATGTTAATCTGAAAGAGGAGTTACATAAGTTGAAACACCAAATGGCAGAGATGTACCAAGCGTGGATGAAGGGGCATCCACCACAATCATACCCCGCCAACCCTGCTTTCATTCCGCCACTAGCTCAATCCCAAGAACCTCCCACTATTGACTTATCTCCGCAACATCCACCAGGCTTCCCCTATTACCACCACTATCAGGGCACCACTTCCCAAACCACACAAGCACCACCATCCAAACCAATCCCATACCCCCTTCACCAGCCACCCCTGTTTTCATAGCACCCCCGCCCGCTACACTCCATTGATCCTCCAGTGAGCCATTATTCCATACCCAAGATAACCAATACTATCCCCTAGAGCCTACTTTCAAGGCCCCTGACCATTACTCCTACACTCCTTGTTTCGACCTCCGTGTCGATACTGAGAAACCACCTAAAAACCTAGAGCAGGAGGAGATATTCAGGAAGGTAAGAAGCCTGGAACAATTGTTCAGGAACATGCAAGGATTGGGAGGCCAGGTGAGTGTAGCCTACAAAGATTTGTGTTTATTTCCCGATGTTCAGCTGCCTGTGGTATTCAAAATGCCTAAATTTGACCTATATGATGGGCACGGAGACCCGGTGGCCCATTTAAGGGGATTCTACAGTAAAATGAGAGGAGCCGATGGGAAAGATGAACTACTGATGGCATACTTTAGCTAGAGTCTGAGTGGCGCGGCATTGGAGTGGTACACTCGTCAGGATCACATCAGATGGTATACTTGCGATGATTTGGCCCAAGCATTCGCTCGTCATTTCCAATACAACATCAAGGTTGTTCCAGATTGTTTGTCTTTGACTAAGATTGAGAAGAAGCCTAGTGAAAGTTTCAGGGAATACGACTTTCGCTGGAGAGAACAAATGGTAAGAGTTAACCCCCCGATGGAGGAAAACGAAATGGTGGAGCACTTTTTGCAGGCTCTGGAGCCTACTTACTTTGGCCATCTGATATCGGCCATAGGCAAGTCTTTCAATGAGGTAGTAAAGATGAGTGGCATGGTGGAGGAAGGGCTTAAATCAAGCAAAATCATGAGCTACTCGGCCATCAAAGCAACCACCCAAGCCATTCATAATGGTACCGGGGGAGTGATTGGAAAGAAGAAGAAACAAGATGTGGCAACAGTTGATTCAGGATCATGGTTTGGACCGAGGGGCCGTCACCCCATTATACCCAGCCTCGACCCCATCACCGGGCCTATCCCAAACTCCATATAATCCACCCCAACATTACTTCCCATCACCAGACCCTCAAATTCTGTCCACCACACCCAGTCATATACTCAACCTCCTTCCTATTCACAATGGCATGCCCTATCCCCACAAAAAACCTACCCAGCTCCACAAAATGCTTACCCACCCCCGCGAGCCTAACGAAATCCTGTCGGCCCAAGTTTTCAGCCCAAACCAGTGTTCAGAAATGAGAGGTTGCAGTGGAAGAAAACTTTCACCCTGTTGGGGGAGTCTTATACCAGTTTATTCCAGAGATTGAGGCAGTTGGATGTGTTGAGGCCAATTGAGTCGAAATTTCCAAACCCTCATCCAAAGAATCTTGATTACTCCTTGAGTTGTGCCTACTGTTCTGGTACTCTGGGACATGATACAGAGAAGTGTTGGCATCTGAAAAATGCCATCCAGGAGCTCATCGACACAAACCAGATTATAGTCCAAACCCCGGAGGCACCCAACATCAATTAGAACCCATTGCCAACCTATAATGAAACCAACATGATCGAGATAGTACATAAGGAGGGGGAACCCAAGAAGCCCTCACAGTCCGTCATGATGATTCGATCTAGTGAGGTCAAGCCAGTCAAGAAACCAACGGTTGAAGCATTAGTGAACAAGTTGAGCACGACAAACGGTGAGCCGTCTATGGTAGTTGAGAAAACATCCCCAAGTAATGCTGTAGAAAAGAAAGATGAGTCAAAGGTGGTCGTGCTAGGGTTCGTGAGTAAGCCTATCATAATTGTAAAGGTTGACCGTACGGACCCTATCATCATCAAACCTGTAACCCAGTTGCCGGTAGTCAACACCAAGGCTATCCCATGGAGCTACGGATGGGTGATAGTGACCTATAAGGGAAAGGAAGTGAAAGAAGAAGTCAATGAGGACCAGGGATTACCTCGTTCGGGGAGATGCTTTGCCCCGGAAGAGTTAAGGAAAGCTAAAACATCCAAAGATAACCCAGTTCTAGTAAAGAAAACAGTCACTGAAGAAGAAGCGGAGAAGTTTTTGAGGAAAATGAAGGTACAAGATTACTCCATCGTGGAATAGCTGAGAAAGAATCCCACTCAGATTTCCCTGATATCATTGTTGATCCATTCAGATGAGCATTGTCGAGCCCTGATGAAAATTCTGAATGAGCCTCATGTCCCCGACAAAATCTCAGTGAACCATCTGGTAAATATCACCAACAAAATATTTGAGGTGAACAAGATCACCTTCTCTGATGACGAGTTGCCCGTGGAAGGTACTGAACACAACAAAGCTCTCTATCTTACGGTAAAATGTGAAGATTCTGTGGTCACCAGGGTATTAGTTGAGAATGGCTCCAGTGCAAACTTTTGGCCTCTCTCTACTCTGAACAAGTTAAAAGTTGATGATGAGAGGATTCACAAGAACAACATATGCGCCCGAGGTTTTGACGGTGGAGGAAAAGACTCGGTTGGTGATATAGTGCTTGAGTTGACAATAGGACCGGTGGAGTTCACCATGGAATTCCAGTTATTGGACATGGTCGTCTCTTATAATTTGTTGTTAGGTCGTCCGTGGATACACGACGCCAAAGTAGTCCCGTCCTCTTTGCACCAGATGGTCAAGTTTGAGTGGGACAGACAGGAGATCGTCGTGCATGGTGAGGAGAATTTATGTTCTCACAGTGATGCCTATGTCCCGTTTACTGAGGTTGAAGACGGCAAAGGTCCTTGGTTCTATGAAGTTTCTGAAACAGTGTCGGTCGAGAAGGTTCTAGAAGGGAAATGTATTCAAACTCCAAAGATAGCCTCTGCATCTGTCATGGTGGCCTCTGAAATGCTGAAAAATGGCTTGGTCCTAGGTAAAGGTCTGGGTGCATCCTTGCAGGGTATCATACAACCAGTTTCCCTCCCTGAAAATTTGGGTACGTTCAGTCTTGGATTCAAACCCATATCGGCAGATGTGAAAAGGGATAAAAGGTTGAAACATAAGGCGTGGGCACTTCCGAAGCCTATCCTGCGTCTCTCCAGGTCCTTTGTGTCAAGCCCGGTGCCAGGAAACACCTAGTGTCAAAAGTTCCAAGTCATATGGTTGACATTGATGAAGAGTTAATTGAAAGGTTCCAGAGGTTATTTGAGGATGTGAACATGGTAGAAGTCGGAGGAGGGTCCAGCAAAGCAAACGTGTAGTTCGTTGGGCCAAATGTAAAGCTTAACAATTGGAAGGCAACTCCTCTTCCTACTCGGAAGGAGTCTTGGTAGTTTGTTTTGGTTTCCTTTCTATCTGGGTTATTCCAGGGTTGTGACCCAGATTTTTATTTTTCGCTTGTTGATGTACAAACCCTATTATCCTTTATTTTCAATGAAATGCAATTTCCCTTTTCCATATTTCCTGATAGTTCTTATTTTTGTTTTCTTTTCTTCTTTGTACAGTTCCTTTTATGCTGGTTTCAATGACATGACATGCATGAGGAATCTTCGGCCCAGTCTTAAAAGTCAATCTAATTCTGAAATAATAATCCAAGAAATAGAGTGTGATGATGAAACAGAATATGATGAGGATGAGGCATTTGAGGAAATTAGTAAGGACTTGAATCATTTTGAAGAAAAACCCAAGCCTAATCTGAATAAAACGGAAGCAATCAATTTAGGAGATCTAGATAATGTCAGAGAAACCAAGATAAGTGTCCATCTTGAGCCACAAATCAAGGAAGAATTAATCAAAGCATTGTTTGAATATAAGGATATTTTGGCATGGTCGTATGATGACATGCCAGGCTTGAGTACCAATTTGGTGGTCCAAAAATTGCCAATTGACCCGGCATTCCCTCCCGTCAAGCAGAAGCTGAGAAAGTTCAAAACTGACATGAGTGTGAATATTAAGGAAGAAATCACAAAGCAGTTGGACGCAAAGGTCATTCGAGTCACGCGATATCCCACTTGGTTAGCTAATGTTGTGTCGGTGCCAAAGAAGGATGGCAAGACCAGGGTGTGCGTTGACATGATCTCAACAAAGCAAGCCCAAAGGATAATTTTCCATTGCCAAATATCCACATTCTGATTGACAACTGTGCCAAGCACGAGATTAGGTCTTTCGTGGATTGCTATGCGGGATACCACCAGATTTTGATGGATGAGGAGGATGCAAAAAAGACAACATTCATTACTCCATGAGGAACTTATTTCTACCGGGTAATGCCATTTGGTTTGAAAAATGCTGGGGCAACTTACACGAGGGCAATGACTACTGTGTTACAGGACATGGTACACAAGGAGATTGAGGTTTACGTGGATGATTTGATCATAAAGCAAAGCAGCAGGCCGACCACGTCGGAGATTTGAGAAAGTTTTTCCAAAGGCTCCACAGGTACAATCTTAAGCTTAACCCTACCAAGTGCGCATTTGGTGTTCCATCCGGAAAGCTGTTGGGATTCATAGTCAGTCGTCGAGGCATTGAGTTGGACCAGTCAAAGATCAAATCTATTCAAGATTTTCCACCTCCAAGGAACAAGACTGAGGTGATGAGTTTGCTCGGGCGTTTAAACTACATTAGCATGTTTATTACTCAACTCACGACAACTTGTGAGCCCATGTTTAAGTTGTTGAAGAAGGATGCTGCGGTCAAATGGAATGATGAGAGCCAGAAGTCATTCGATAAAATCAAGGGATACTTGTCAAACCCACTTGTGTTGGTCCCGCCAGAACCCGGGAAGCTTTTAATTCTATATTTGACGGTCTTGGATAAATCGTTTGGCTGTGTGTTGGGTCAGCATGACATCACCGGCAGGAAGGAGCAAGCCATCTATTATCTCAACAAGAAGTTCACATCCTATGAGGTTAAGTACACTCCCCTTGAAAGAACATGTTGCGCCCTGACTTGGGTGGCACAAAAGTTGAAGCATTATCTGTCATCTTACACTACTTACCTTATTTCTCGCCTGGATCCTCTAAAGTATATCTGTCAGAGGCCTATGCCCACAGGAAGACTTGCGAAGTGGAAGATTTTGCTCACAGAGTTTGACATTATCTATGTGACCCGGTCCGCGATGAAATCCCAAGCATTGGCCGATCATTTGGCCGAGAACCCGGTCGATGAAGAGTATGAGCCATTGAAGACCTATTTTCCTGATGAAGAGGTGATGCATATTCACGAGGTTGATCAGGAAGAAATCCCGGTTGGAGACTCTTCTTTTATGGGGCCGCTAAAATAAAAGGTGTCGGAATAGGGGCAGTACTCATCTCGGAAACATGGCATCACTACCCTGTTACAACTCAGCTTCGTTTGTATTGTACCAACAACATGGCTGAGTACGAGGCATTCATTTTGGGATTGAGGTTAGCTGTAGACATGGGAATCCGGGAAGTTTTGGTCTTGGGATACTCGGACCTCCTGGTGCACCAGATTCAAGGAGAATGGGAGACCCGGGATTTAAAGCTCATACGTATAGACAATGTTTGCATGATCTTTGTCAGCGGTTTTGATCAATATAGTTCATGCATATTCCAAGGATCCATAATGAGGTTGCCGATGCTTTGGCTATCTTGGCGTCAATACTTCACCACCCGGACAAAGCTTATGTTGATCCTCTGCATATTCAAGTTCGGGATCAACATGCCTACTGCAATGTGGTTGAGGAAGAACTCGATGGTGAACTGTGGTTCCATGACATTAGGGAGTACATCGAGATGAGAGTATATCCGGCACAAGCCACATGTGATCAAAAGAGAACAATTCGACATTTGGCTAGTGGATTTTTCTTGAGCGGGGGTTTTTGTATAAAAGAACTCCAGATCTTGGGCTATTGAGGTGCATCGATGCTAAGAAATCCACGGCTATCATGACCGAGGTACATTCCAGAGTTTGCGGGCCGCATATGAGCGGGTATGTTTTGGCAAAGAAGATTCTTTGAGCAGGGTATTATTGGCTCACCATGGAACAAGATTGCATCAGCGTTGTGCGCAAGTGTCATCAATGCCAGGTACACGAAGACTTGATTCACTCTCCGCCATCTGAGTTGCACACAGTGTCCGCACCGTGGCCCTTTGTTTCTTGGGGCATGGATGTCATTGGACCAATTGAGCCCGCGGCGTCAAACAGGCACAGGTTCATTCTGGTGGCCATTGACTATTTCACTAAGTGGGTCGAAGCTAAAACTTTCAAATCTGTGACCAAGAAGGCAGTGGTCGACTTTGTTCATTCAAATATCATTTGTCGGTTCAGAATCCCAAAGATAATCATCACAGACAATGGCGCTAATCTTAACAGCCATTTGATGAAAGAAGTATGCCAACAGTTCAAGATTATGCATCGGAATTCCACTCCGTATCGCCCCAAGACAAATAGATCTATCGAGGCAGCCAACAAGAACATAAAGAAAATACTTTGGAAAATTGTGCAAGGTTCCAGGCAATGGCATGAGAAGTTACCTTTTGCTTTACTAGGTTATCGCACTACTGTTCGCACTTCAGTAGGTGCAACTCCTTATTTGTTGGTATATGGTACTGAAGTAGTGATACCCGCAATAGTTTAAATTCCATGTCTTCAGATTGTTGCTTAAGCCGAAATTGATGATGATGAGTGGGTCAAAACCCGTTTGGAGAAATTAAGTCTTATTGACGAGAAAAGACTGGCAGTAGTGTGTCATGGCCAGTTGTATAAAAAGAGAATGGCAAGAGCATACAACAAAAAGGTCCGTCCCCGAAAATTTGAAGTGGGTTAGCAAGTATTGAAACGCATCCTTCCACATCAGGCTGAAGCAAAAGGCAAGTTCGCCCCAAATTGGCAGGGGTCGTTTATCGTAAAGAGAGTGTTGTCCAATGGTGCTTTGTATTTAACATATATAGAAGGAAAATGTGTAGATATGGCTATTAATTCTGATTCTGTCAAAAGATATTATGTATGATTTCTTTTTTTTAAATTATGTTTGTTTGTACTTGGCATGTTTTGGAGATTGGAATGACGAAGGCATTTTATTCTGCTATCTAAACACTTTACCCTTTGTTACCCCTTTGAGCCTTATTTATTTTCTTTCATACCCCTCTTTTGGAACCAGTAGCAAAGTTCAGAAACATGGACACAAAGGTAAATAAAAAAGGAAAAGAAGAAAAGAAAAAAAAAAGAAGAAAGAAAAGAATGAAAAAGAGTGAAAAAAAATAAATAAGAAGAAAGAAAAAAAGAAGAAAAGAAAAGAAAAAGAGAAAGAAGAGAAAATAAAAAAGTAACACCAACAAAGCAATTCCTATTACATGAACCATGTTTGACCTGATTCCTTTTAAGGATATGTAGGCAGCCTCACGGTTCGGTCCCATCCAAATAAAAATTCAAAAGCCCCCAAGCAAAGAAACTGGGGCAGAAGTTCTGGCTATGTAAAAGATCTGATTCCAAAAGTTGTAATTGTGAACACACTCAATTTGTTTTGATCCTTTATCCTTTCTTTATAACCTCATTCAAAAGCCTGCATTACGGTCCAAAGAAAGACCTTCCGACCAATATTTGAGACTGCCAAGTCAAGCAACACAGAGGTATGATTCACACCAAGGGGCAACACTGTAACGACCCAGCCGGTCGTATCATGAGGTTTACCCCGTTTCCCCCATTTCTACTTTATCATATATTGCTTAGCCTGTTTATGTTTTGTTGGGTCAGTTGGTTTGGGTCCGGAGTGGTCATGGTGAGAATTGAGGTATTTAGTCTCTCAAAGTAGCCTAATAGTTGAGAAAGTCAAGTGAGAGTTGACTTATTGGTGCAAGAACTCGGAATGCAGATTTTATGGCTCAGATAGCTTCATTAGGTGATTTGGGGCTTAGGAGTGTGTTCGGAATGAAGTTTTGATGTCCGGTGTAGAATTAGGCTTGAATTGGTCCGTTAGTGAGATTTCGCAGGTGCGCACCTTGGACCGCAAGTGCGATGAAAGGTCCGTAGGTGCGGATTTGCTGTGCAGAACAGTATAAAAGAAGCCTCAGTGAAATTTAAGTCATTCTACCGTTGTTGCATGTGGTTGGAGCTTAATTGAGGGCAATTTGAAGAGAGAATTCGTGGGTCTTCAGTGGAGGTAAGTTCCCAGATTATTAAAGTCATTTTTATGCTATTTTGTTCTGATTAGGCTTGTAATTTGAAGGATTAAAGTAGAAAAAGTTTGGAAAAAAAAATGGGAGGATTTGGAAAATTCTTTTGGCTATTTGGGTAGGCAATTGTGGTCCGATTGTGGTGTTTTTGGTATGTGTAGAATCGTGTTTTTGGTATGTGTAGAATCGTGGGAGGACGACATTTCTAGTAATGTAAGTTTTATCGAATTCCGAGACGTGAGTCAGGGGCTCGGGTTTGGCCGAATTTCAAGATTTTTGTATAAATTGATAGTTTTCGATTGGGTTGTGTTCCTTTAGTATATATTAACGATGTTAAACTGGTTTTGGTTAGATTCGGAGCAATCAGATCCAATTTAAGGGGCAAGATCATAGCGGACTAGTATTGTTGCCCGGTAGAGGTAAGTAATGGTTATAAATCTTGTCCTGGGGGTATGAAACCCCGAACTTCATATTTCTCACTTATTTTAGAATGGCGCACATGTCGGATGACGAGTATGTGGCGCACACTGATTTTTGGATTGGACTTGGTCCTCTCCGCAACAACTATTAAGTTGCGTATTTTACTCTAAATCGTATGTTAAATTGTGTTCTAAAGATTATTGTAATATTTGGGCTACTTATGATTAATTTCATTTTCATACTAAATCTTTCGGTATGAAATTGTTGAAAATGTACATTTTTCAACGGATTTTTCTGAAGTTGGTTTTAAGGCATGATGATTTCATATATCTATGTATATACTGTTGGAAAGAAAGGTTGTGCATATTGTGAATTGATGATATTGATTTTTATGTGTTTTCTTGCCGGTTAGACTTGATTTATTTTCATTACTACTGAGTTGGCGTATTCACATTACTCCCTGGACCCCCGTGTGCAGATTCAGTTGCAGATACCGAGCATTAGTTATCTATTCCATGCGGAGCCGGAGTATGGGATATAGAGGTAGCTGTTCAGCGTCCTCAGCATCTCTATTTTCCCTTCCTTATTGTATCTAGCTATTTATTCAGAGGTTTTATATTATAATAGTATACCTTTTGGCATATTTCTCTTAGATGCTCAAGAGATGTTGGCTCCGGGTTTTGGGGTTGGTTGCACCGTTTATTGGCCTAATGTATTTAGTAAATTCTTTATATTTTATGAAATGCTTGAATATGGTTGGGATTTTTGAAAGAAACTGTAAATATGTGATTATTGGCTAGCTTAGTTCCACGATAGGCTAGCCTAGTTCCACGATAGGAAACATTTCTATCTTTCTTGAACTCTTTCGTGCTAATCTATTGATTCTTGAAATCTAAACTTACATTGTTTCATTCTCTCACAGATGGTGAGGACACGCAATACCAATAAGGGTGACCAGACACCACCTAGACCAGCGAGAGGTCGAGGCCGCGGTCGAGGCCGTTGTAGAGGTAGGGGGCTAGCCCGCGCAGCAGCTGGGACAGTACCACAGGATCCCCCTATCGTTTAGGATCAGGTTCCCACTGATGATGCTCCAGCAGGACAGGCTCAGGCACCGGCAATGCCTATTGTTATTCCGGGTCTTCAGGAGACCCTGTCTCAGATATTGACAGTCTGCACCAGTTTGGCTCAGGCAGTCGCTATGTCTTTTACTGCCACCACAACTCAGGCCGGGAGAGGCGATCAGACTCCAGTTTCCCGGACACCTGAGCAGGCTGTACGAGGTATTCAGGCACCTGGAGCAGCCCCAGCTCAACCGGTTGCTCCGGTCCAGGATTATGTGGTGCCTGCTATGCCTGAGGACGAGCAGCGTAGGTTGGAGAGGTTCAACAGGCTTTAGCCTCCAATTATCAGCGGTACAGAGGGCGAGGATTCCCAAGGGTTTCTAGATAAGTGCCAGAGGATACTATGTACTGCAGGTATTTTTGAGACCAATAAGGTCTCATTTGCTACATTTCAGTTTGCGGGTGCCGCCGCTTTTACTTGGTGGGAGTCATTCGAAAGGCGTAGGCCGGTTGGTTCAACACCTCTCACCTGGCAGCAAATCTCCACGATCTTTTTGGAGAAGTATGTTCCTCAGTCCCACAGAGAGAAGCAGTGCAGATAGTTTGAGCAGTTGTGCCAGGGAGAGTTGTCAGTTACTCAGTACGAGATGAGGTTTTTGTAGTTGGCTAGACATGCTTCTGAGATTATCTTTACTGATAGGGAAAGGGTGAGGAGGATTGTAGATGGTCTTACTTATCAGCTCTGGCTATTTATGACTCGGGAGAGATTATCAGATGCTTCATTCGAGTAGGTTGTTGACATAGCTCGAGATATTGAGTCAGCTCAGCGTCAGGATCTGGAGGAGAGGGAGGCCAAGAGGCCTCGTGGATCGGGAAATTTTAGTGGTGCTTCCTTCAAGGGGCAGTTTCAGTATGGTAAGGGCCGTTCATTCAGGCCTCCTTAGTCAGCCCGCCCAGCGTATAGTGGTGCATCTTCGGGGCATGGTCCCCGTGGTTCTCAGCCAGGTCGTACTTCAGTTGGTGCCCTCCCAGTTCAGAGTGCAGCTCGAGCACCACCAGTTCAGGGTTCTTCTATGCAGAAGTCTTCCAGTGGCCGTACGGGTGCTAGGGGTTTCTATCAGTCCCCGCCTCCAGCTCCAGGGAGTTGTTTTGAGAGTGGAGAGTTCGGGCACATGTGGAAGGAGTGTCCCCGTCGTCCCGGTGGTTCTTCTCAGCAGAAGGGCCAGCCCTCGACTTCAGCTCCAGTTACTTCACCACCCACCTAGGTAGCCAGGGGTGGTAGTCAATCAGCCAGAGGCCGCCCTAGAGTGGGAGGTCGAGTAGGGCCAGATGTTATGGCCTCAGATGCCGTGATCGCAGGTATTGTCTCAGTTTGTTATCGAGATGCTTTGGCCTTATTTCACCCTGGTTCTACATATTCCTGTGTTTCTTCATATTTTTCCCGTTTTTTAGATATGCCCTGTGAGTCTCTAGTCACCTCTGTTCATGTGTCGACTCCGGTGGGCGATACTTTTGTTATGGACCGTGTGTATCAGTCGTGCATGATATCTATTGGGGGTCTGGAAACTCGAGTGGACCTACTGTTACTCAGCATGGTCGATTTTGATGTGATATTGGGCATGGATTGGTTATCTCCGTGTCATGCTATTCTTGATTGTCATGCTAAGATCGTGACCTTAGCTATGCCAGGATGTCCGAGGGTTGAGTGGAGAGATTCTTCTAAGCATATGCCTAGCAGGGTGATTTCCTACCTGAAGGCTCAGCGCATGGTTGAGAAAGGGTGTTTATCTTATGGCTTTTGTGAGGGATTTCAGTAGTGAGACTCCCACTATTGATTCGGTTCCTGTGGTCCGTGACTTTCCGGATGTGTTTCCTTCAGACCTGCCAAGCATGCCACCTGACAGGGACATTGATTTTGGTATTGACTTGTTGTGAGGCACCCAACCTATTTCTATTCCACCTTATCGTATGGCACCAGCGGAGCTAAAGGAATGAAAGGAGAAGATTCAGAAGCTCCTAGATAAGGGGTTCATTCGGCCTAGTGTGTCACCTTGAGGTGCACCGGTGTTGTTCGTGAAGAAGAAGGATGGGTCCATGCGTATATGTATTGATTATCGGTAGCTGAACAGAGTTACGGTGAAGAACCGGTATCCCTTGCCTCGTATAGATGAATTGTTTGATTAGTTGCAGGGTGCTAGGGTATTTTCGAAGATTGACTTGCGTTCATGTTATCATCAGTTGAAGATTCGGGGACCAGACATCCCGAAGACTGCTTTCAGGACTAGGTATGGTCATTATGAGTTCCTGGTTATGTCATTTGGGCTGACCAATGCCCCAACAACCTATATGCACTTGATGCACAGTGTATTTCGGCCTTATCTGGATTCCTTCGTCATCAAGTTTATTGATGATATCTTAGTGTATTACCGATCTCGAGAGGATCATGAGCAACATTTGAGAGTTGTGCTTCAGACCTTGAGAGAGAAGAGATTGTATGCAAAAATTTTGAAGTGTGAATTCTGGCTTGATTCAGTAACATTCTTGGGGCATGTGGTGTCCAGTGAGGGTATTCAGGTTGATTCGAAAGAGGTAGAGGCGGTGCAGAGTTGTCCTAGACCGTCTTCAGCTTCTGAGATTCGCAGTTTCCTTGGTTTGGCAGGGTACTACCGCCGTTTCGTAGAGGGGTTTTCATCTACTGCAGCACCTATGACCAGACTGACCCAGAAGGGTGCTCAGTTCAGGTGGACTGAGGAGTGTGAGGAGAGCTTCCAGAAGCTCAAGTCATCTTTGACTACAGCGCCGGTATTGATTTTGCCTACGGGTTCGGGTTCTTATACAGTTTACTGTGATGCCTCAAGAGTTGGCCTTGGGGCAGTTTTGATGCAGGACGGTAGGGTGATTGCCTACGCATCCAGGCAGTTGAAGGTGCACGAGAGGAATTATCCAGTGCACGATCTTGAGCTAGCAGCCATTGTTCACGCCTTGAAGATTTGGAGTCACTATTTGCATGGAGTGCATTGTGAGATTTTCACTGATCACCGTAGTTTGCAGCATCTGCTTAAGCAGAAGCATCTAAATTTGCATCAGATGAGGTAGTTGGAGCTTCTCAAGGATTATAACCTCACTATCTTATATCATCCGGGGAAGCCCAATGTAGTGGTCGATGCCCTGAGTCGCAGAGCAAAGAGTTTGGGGAGTCTAGCCTACCTTCCAGTAGCAGAGCGGCCATTAACCCTTGATGTTCAGGCCTTGCCGGGTCAGTTGGTGAGATTGGATCTATCATAGCCCCAGGTCTTCTCTTTACCATCAGATTAGAGCACGCCAATATGATGATCCACATTTGCTTGTTCTTCAGGACAGGGTCCGTCGCGGTGATTCCAGGGATGTGGTTATTGGTGATGATGGGGTCATGAGGATGCAGGGCCAGATTTGCGTGCCCAATATAGATGGACTTCGAGGAGGTTTGATGCTATATGGGTTATTGTGGATCAGCTGACCAAGTCCGCGCACTTCATTCCTGTTGGTACTACTTATTCTTCGGAGCGGTTAGCTGAGATTTATATCAGGGAGATTGTCCGATTGCATGGGGTTCCAGTTTCTATCATTTTCGACAGAGGTACTCAGTTCACATCTCAGTTTTGGAGAGCCGTACAGAGAGAGTTGGGTACTCAGGTCGAGTTGAGCACAGCGTTTCATCCTCAGAACGACGGGCAGTCGGAGCGTACCATTAAGATTTTGGAGGATATGTTGCGTGCTTGTGTGATTGACTTTGATGGTTCATGGGACTAGTTTCTGCCACTAGCAGAGTTTGCATATAATAACAGCTATCAGTCGAGTATCCAGATGGCTCCGTATGAGGCTTTATATGATAGGAGGTGCAGATCTCCGATTGGTTTGAGCCGGGTGAGGCTAGGCTATTGGGCACAGACTTGGTTCAGAATGCGTTGGGTAAGGCGAAGTTGATTCAGGAGCGGCTTCGCACAACGTAGTCTAGGCAGAAGAGTTATGTGGACCGGAAGGTCCGAGATGTGTCTTTCATGGTTGGGGATAAGGTATTGTTGAAGGTGTCACCCATGAAAGGTGTTATGAGATTCGGGAAGAAGGGAAAGCTGAGTCCCAGGTTCATTGGGCCATTTGAGGTGCTTCAGATGGTTGGGGAGGTGGCTTATAGGCTTGCTATGCCTCCCAGTCTATCGAGTATTCATCTGGTGTTCCATGTTTTGATGCTGCGGAAGTATGTTGGTGACCCGTCTCATGTTTTGGACTTCATCACGGTTCAGCTCGAGGGTGATATCTCATATGAAGTAGAGCTAGTGACTATTTTGGGTCGACAGGTTAGAAAGGTGAGGTCTAAGGATATAGTTTCAGTGAAGGTTCAGTGGAGAGGCCAGCCGGTGGAGGATGCCACCTGGGAGATCGAGCGGGAGATGCGGGACAAATATCCTCACTTCTTCGAGACTCCAGGTATGTTTCTAGACCCGTTCGAGGACGAACGTTGGTTTAAGAGGGGGATGATGTAACGACTCGGCCGGTCGTTCTGTGAGATTTACCCTGTTTCCCCCATTTCTGCTTTATCATATATTTCTTAGCTTGTTTATGTTGTGTTGGGTCAGTTGGTTTGGGTCCGGAGTGGTCATGGTGAGAATTGAGGCATTTAGTCTCTCGAAGTAGCCTAATAGTTGATAAAGTCAACTGAGAGTTGACTTATTGGTGAACGTTCTCAGAATGCGGATTTTATGGCTCAGATAGCTTCGTTAGGTGATTTGGGACTTAGAAGTGTGTTTGGAATGAAGTTTTGATGTCCGGTGTAGAATTAGGCTTGAATTGGTCCGTTAGTGGGATTTCGCAGGTACGCACCTGGGACCGCAGGTGCGGGTCCGGGTCCGCAGGTGCGATGAAAGGTCCGCAGGTGCGGATTTTCTGTGCAGAACAGTATAAAAGAAGCCTCATTGAAATTTTAGCCATTCTACCATTGTTTCATGCGGTTTGAGCTTAATTGAGGGCAATTTGAAGAGAGAATTTGTGGGTCTTCAGTGGAGGTAAGTTCCCGGATTATTAAAGTCGTTTATATGCTATTTTGTTCGGATTAGGCTTGTAATTTGAAGGATTAAAGTAGAAAAAGTTTGGAAAAAAAAATGGGAGGAGGATTTGGAAAATTCTTTTGGCGATTTGGGTAGGCAATTGTGGTCCGATTGTGGTGTTTTTGGTATGTGTAGAATCGTGGGAGGACGAGTTTTCTAGTGATGTAAATTTTATCGAATTCCGAGACGTGAGCCCGGGGCTCGGGTTTGGCCGAATTTCGAGATTTTTGTATAAATTGATAGTTTTCGATTGGGTTGTGTTCCTTTAGTATATATTAATGTTGTTAAACTGGTTTTGGTTAGATTCAGAGCAATCAGGAGCCAATTTGAGGGGCAAGAGCATAGCAGATTAGTATTTTGGCCGGGTAGAGGTAAGTAATGGTTATAAATCTTGCCCGGAGGATATGAAACCCCGGACTTCATATTTCTCACTTATTTTAGAATGGCGCATATGTCGGATGACGAGTATGTGGCGCGCACTGATTTTTTGATTGGACTTGGTCTTCTCCGCGGCAAATATTAAGTAGCATATTTTACTCTAAATCATATGTGAAATTGTGTTCTAAAGATTATTGCAATAATTGGGCTATAAGCCATGTTTGGGTCCTCGTGCCGATTTGTTTAGATCCCTTGGGGGATTTTAGTGCTATTTTCCTCACTGTTTATTGATGATTTCACTCAGTCACATTGTGCTTACTGTTTTCGAAACTCAACTTGATTTAAACTACTTTGAGATTTAAAAATGATGTTTTGGGTCAAATACCCCGTTTTACTGATATGCCCGACGGGCTTTTGAGAGGTTCTGACCGAGTGAGGCCGAGGGCCTGATTGTGAGGATATGATACGCCACGAGGTGGCTTGATATTAGCGCTTGGGTTGAAGGAGCCCTCCGGAGTCTATACACACCCCCAGTGAGCGCAGGTACCTACTGAATGTTGAGTGTTGAGTGCCGAGTGATGAGTGATTGGGAGGCATGAGTGACCGTGAGGTTGCCCGAGGGGCTGTTACTGAGTGGTTGTGGGGTGCTGAGTGATGTTCTGCCCAAAGGGCGATTTATGATTCATGTTTTTTCCCGAGGGGCTAATTATGATTTATTTCATTTTCATACTAAATCTTTCGGTCTGAAATTGTTGAAAATGTACATTTTTCAAAGGATTTTTCTGAAGTTGGTTTTAAGGCATGATGATTTCATATATCTATGTATATACTGTTGGAAAGAAAGGCTGTGCATATTTTGAATTGTTGATATTGATTTTTATGTGTTTTCTTGCCGCTTAGACTTGATTTATTTTCATTACTACTGAGTTGGCGTACTCACATTACTCCCTGCACCCCTATGTGCAGATTTAGGTGCAGATACCGAGCATTAGCTATCTATTCTATGCGGAGCCGGAGTACGGGATATAAAGGTAGTTGTTCAGCGTCCGCAACATCTCTGTTTCCCGTTCCTTGTTGTATCTAGCTATTTATTTGGAGGTTTTATATTATAATAGTATACCTTTTTGGCATATTTCTCTTAGATGCTCATGACATGTTGGCTCCGGGTTTTGGGGTTGATTACACTGTTTATTGGCCTAATGTATTTAGTAAATTCTGTATATTTTATGAAATGCTTGAAGTTGGTCGGGATTTTTGAAAGAAACTGTACATATGTGATTATTGGCTAGCCTAGTTCCACGATAGGCGCCATCACGGACGGTTTAGGATTGGGGTCGTGACAAACACTCTGTGTCGCACAAAGGAAAAAAAATAAATGAAAGTATCTTATTGGTGAAAACCCTAATGGGCACCGTAAGGCAATAGCGAGCCGAGAGAAATTAAAAATGAGAGAGTCTTATTTGTGAAAACCTTCACGGGCACGGTAAGGAAACAATGAGTTGAGAGATGAACAAATGAGAGAGGTTTGTTTGTGGAAACCCTTCAGGGCACCGCAAACCGAACAAGGTCAGTGACTTAGCGAAGAGATTGGGTTATGGATATCCCGGGCATAAGGTATAACAACTGAAAGTTGATTGGTTGAACAGGCTGGATGATTAATCTGAAATGCACGTCATGATCATTGGTGTCAGCTGCCTCACTCAGATAAGTCTCTTTTCCCTTTTTCTCTCATAAATAGTCATCCTGTTTCAAATTTTCTTCTTTATTACTAATTCTCAATCATTGTATTTCATTTCTTTTGGGTTTATTTCTCTAAGGCTTTATCAATGTCAGCCTTCTTTAAGTAAGTAAAGAAGGATTCCAGAGCTTACTACCAACTTCTTATTGCACAAAGCAAAGTGAGGCCAAAACATACCAGAAATAACACAATGCAAAAATGGAAAATAAGGTGTTAGTGAAAGTGCAAATGGTCGAGTGGTTTGTGAATGTTGTGGAAGATGCGGAGTTTCAAATGGGAAGGACAGAAATGTAAAACAGCGGTTTGAGTGCAGGTCATTCGGGTCTTTCAGGGTCCTGTGGTTGAGATTCAGTGAGAAAGTCAAACAAATTCTTGGCCAGCTCAAAGCAGCCAGGTAGCACAAAGCACGGCAGTGGGAAGGCCATCTTCAGCAAGAATGCCACAAACTAACCACCACATTTCTCAAACTGATAAAGTTTTCTTTGATTGAAACAGGGACAGGAAATCTCGTTTGTTCCGGAGGAACCCTCTGTAAGGAAAGCATGCACCGGACAGGCGCCCACCTGGAGAAAAAGGGAATACAGTTCGAGTTTTGGCAATTAGGCACCCACCTGGAGAACAAGGTAATACAATCCAAGTTTTGGAAATCAGGCGCCCACCTGGAGAACAAGGTAATACAATCCAAGTTTTGGAAATCAGGCGCCCACCTGGAGAACAAGGGAAAACATTTAAAGTTTTGGCAATCAGGCGCCAACTTGGAGAACAAGGGAATACAGTTCGAGTTTTGGATATCAGGCGCCCACCTGGAGAACAAGGGAATACAATTCGAGTTTTGGAAATCAGGCGCCTACTTGGAGAACAAGGGAATACAATCCAAGTTTTGGCAATCAGGCGCCCACCTGGAGAACAAGGGAATACAGTTAAAGTTTTGGCAATCAGGAACCCACCTGGAGAACAAGGGAATGCAATTCAAGTTGTGGAAATCAGGCGCCCACCTGGAGAACAAGGGAATATAGTTCAAGTTCCGGCAATCAGGCGCCCACCTGGAGAAAAAGGGAATACAAATCCAAGTTTTGGCAATCAGGCGCCCACCTGGAGAACAAGGGAATACAGTTAATGTTTTGGAAACCAAGTGCCCACCTGGAGAACAAGGGAATACAATTCGAGTTCTGGAAATCAGGCGCCCACCTGGAGAACAAGGGAATGCAGTTCAAGTTGTGGAAATAAGGCGCCCACTTGGAGAACAAGGGAATACAGTTTAAGTTCCGTCAATCAGGCTCCCACCTGGAGAACAAGGGAATGCAGTTCAAGTTGTGGAAATCAGGCGCCCACCTGGAGAACAAAGGAATACAGTTTCAAGTTTTTGGCAATCAGGCGCCCACCTGGAGAATAAAGG
>ML316519.1:0-22512 GCA_005239505.1 Nicotiana paniculata | reverse complement strand
AGTCTAGTTCTTTGCTATTACAATAATCTAATTATTTGTCTTTACATTCTAGTTTGATTGGTAGTATGCTTTTACTAAGTACAAGAATTATTTTATGTTAAAAATAATCGATTTTTAATTGAGTACTTAAATTATTCATCACTATTTTATTCAATTATTATCAATATATCATGGTAAATGATAGATTTCTCAAAGAGCAATTGGTTTGATAGTATTAGGTTGAAAATGTAGTCGCTGGAATATGTGTTTGGTAGTGTATGTCTCATATTTAAGGAAAAAATCGATAAATAACCAAAAAAACCGAAAAACCGACAAAAAACCGAATCACTAAAAAACCGACTTAATTGATTTGGCTTGGTTCCAACATTTTAAAAAATGACTTACTTAATTAGATTTTTTCTTATGAAAAAATCGATCCAAATCGAACCATGAACATCCGGATAGCAAGTATTCTAATGAAGCCACCTTTTATTGGATTTTGTGTCATTTTCATCTTTCAAACGTGGACTAGCTTGCCGTGTCTCCTTACTCGTTGCGAGTGCGTCGTTTAGTATAAAATCTGGCGATTGGGTTTCTTTCCAAAATCTGGCCAACTCGAAGCCGAAACAAGTAACGTAAAGAAACAATTACTTACCCCTATCGATCGACAAAAGTGCCCATTTCCTTATTCTTCTTCCCCTCTTTTTAAATTCCTCTAACCCTTATAACTTCTCCTTAAGTCACTTCTTTAATCATCTCAAAGTGAGAGATTATGTGAATAGTACCTCTCTAAAAGTACACTATGTTGAGTTTACAAACATGGAAAAAGGAAATAGAAGCGCGAATCTGGATTGGTCGAGTCAGTGAATATATGCAGTTAGAAAAAAAGGTTTGGTATTAATGAAGAAAATTTGTGAAGATGGATCAAGAAGACAAGCATTATCTATTTTCTTCTTTTCTACGAAACGTCCCACATTCTCTTTTGGTGCAGAAGTGGAGTTTTTGGATTCTCAAGATGAAGGATAACATTATTTTTGAGGATATCTTCTAATATTTAGCTTGGAAAGTGGCAAACAGATTGGAGCCAGGCATTCTTTTTTCCAAAATTCCGTTGCTTTTTTCTTTTCCTCCCCTTTTATTTAGACACTGATCATACTCAGTTTCAATGTTGACTAATAGTTCTTGAACAAGAGCCAAGAAGAGTGGACTGTTTTTTAATTTTTATACTCCTATTTAAATGGAGTAACTCTTTTATTAGACCAAGTTGGTGCGAATTTACTCTGAATGTTAATTGTGTCATATATTACTGCTATTTCATATCCACTTTTCAAGAAAAGATGCTACTTCTTCCGTCTACTTTTATTTGGCACGTTTTGACTTTTTACTCCCCTTACGAAATAATAAATAAAATACATAATTTATCATGATACTCACATTAATTGATGCATATTTTATTGGATTTAAGAAAATGATTTGAAATGAGTAATAAATATTGTGGGTATAACAAAAAAAAAAAAATTATCTTCTCTTGATATGCATAAAGTGATAAGTAAAAATGAAAATCTATTTTAATATAAGTTTCCACATATCTGTAAAAATCCTAAAGGTGATATTCAATCAAGCTCTTATATCTTAGCTTCAATTTGATAAGTGCCGGCTGATACTTTGAATTTTTTATTTGTCTTATCATAGATGCTATGACCAGAGATAAATTCAGAATTTAAAGCCAGTAGTTCAGAATTAATGTGTTCTTAGTAGTTAGTATATATATACATATATGTGTACATTTTAATTTTATTCATATGTATGATATATTCAAATAATGAGTTTATATGAACAATAGCAATCGTCCTAGATCCTCCTCTGGCTTCAATCTATTACTAATTACAAGCATCGATCATTGTGCCCGTATAGCGTATAATTTTTTAGATGACGGATCTATGGTAAACTTATAGGTTCACATGAACTCAGCTTTTGCCCCTGTATATGCATTTAGAAATTCACTAAGTGGGCGTTTGAACATAAGAATTGTAAAATTCCAAAATAGAGGGGAAAAAATTTCAAGTGAAAATGGTATCTGAAATTTTAGAGTTGTGTTTGGACATGAATATGATTTTGGGTTGTTTTTTAAGTTTTGTGAGTGAAAATTTTGAAAAATAATTTTTTGGAGTTTTTCAAATTTTCAAAAATTTCTAAAATGTATCTTCAAGTGAAAATTGAAAATTTTAAGAACAAACGATGATTTCGAAAAAAGTGAAATCTTTTTGAAAAAAAATGAAAATAATTCTTATGTCCAAACGGACTCTAAATATCTTATAATATTTGACTGCATCCAATTATTATTGTATATTAACTTGAGGTCGCTGTAGGAATTTATGAACTTCATCTTATATTTGCCTCTGAATTTCTTACCCTAATTACTCATTCAAATCTTATAATAGCTCATTTCTCCTAATCTGGACAGAGCCATCTTGAAGACATTTTACGTTCTAATATTGTAACGACTCGATCCGTCGTTACGTAGAACCTGCATTATAATTGCTGTTATTGACTTGTCATAGGTTGGTTATTCTGTTATTGATGTGTTAGAGTCGATAGACTTGAAATCGAATGGTTGTAGTGAGAGTTCAGTCATTTAGCCTTTAAAGATAGCCTTATAATGGGAAAAGCCAACTGAGAGTTGACTTAATGGTAAACGACCTCGGAATGCGTATTTTATGGCTCGGATAGCTTCGTTAGGTGATTTGGGACTTAGTAGTGTGTTCCGAATAATTTTGTGATGCCTGGTGTAGAATTAGGCTTGAATTGGCGAAAGTTAGTTTTGGTGATTTTCGATCGGCAGTGGAATATAAGATATCGGGGTCAGAATGGAATTCCGACAGTGGGAACAGGTTCGTAATGTCATTTTGGATGTGTCTGCAAAATTTCAGGTCAATCGGAGTTGTTTTAGATAGTTTCGGCATCGTTGGTGGATTTTAGAAAATTGAAAGTTCTTAGGCTTGAATCCGATGTAATTTTAGTGTTTTGATGTTAGTTTTGGTGTTTTGAGAGTGCAACTAAGATTGAATGATGTTATGTGACGTGTTAGTATGTTTGGTTGGGGTCCCGAGGGGCTCAGGATTGATTTCGGATGGTTAACGGGAAGTTCAGAGTTGGGAATTGTAGCAAAAAGCGGCTGGTATGGAATCACAGTGATTTCCGCACCTGTGGAAGTTTGGCCGCAAGTGCGGGCCCGCAGGAGCTAAAGAAGGGTCCGCAAGGGAGAGATTTATCCAGCCAAGAAAAAGTCGCAGATGCGGATAGGGGGTCGCACCTGCAAAGCCGCGGGTGCGGAATGTGAGTCGCAGGTGCGGAGTCAGGTCGTTTAAGGAAAAGGTGTAGGTACGGTTAGTGGGACCGTAGGTGCGTGAAATTGGGCGCAGGTGCGGAACCTCTGGGCAGAAAGTATAAAATAAACCCTCCGCGACTTAAACCCTTTTTACTCCATTTTTTGTACGGACAGAGAGTTTTGGGGGCGATTTTTGAAGAGGAAAATCAGTGTTCTTCATAGAGGTAAGTGTTTTGGACCTTAAAACTCATTTATGGATGATTATAGAACATAATATCAGTGTTAAATTCACGAAAATCAGTAGAAAGGTGGGTTTAGGGCTTGAGATTTTGAGACCTTTAAGGATTGGTTTGAGGGGTCAAACGAACTCCGATTTTAACGTTCTTTATATGTATGGACTCGTGAGATGATGAAGAACAGTTTTGTATAAAAATTTTTGAATTTCAGGACGCGGTCTCGGGGGTCGGGTTTTGACCAAATTCGGATTTTGAGCTAAATTTGATATTTTTCGATTTGGAAATTATTCCTTAAGCATAAATTGATGATAAAAATCTGAACTTGGTAGATTTGGAGTCTTCGAAAGTTGATATGAGAGGCAAGCGTGTTGCGGAATAGTTCCGGGCTAGTTTTGAGGTAAGTAATGTCTTTAAATCCTGTCCTGAGGGTATGAAACCCCGGACTATGCACCCTTTCACGAGTTTTGGAATGCAAAGATTGGAACTTTGGAAATATATTCCCTATTTAGGAAAATATTGAGTTGCGAAACTGATTTTTAAGCCTATTCTTAATGGTATTGATATATTTTGATATGATTTGGGCTGTAAGCCATGTTTGGGGCCTAGTGCCGATCTGTTTACCCCTTGGGGGTTGTTTTTACTATTTTTCCTCACGTGATATGTTATGATTTTCACTCAGTCTTTCCTTGATAATTGTTTTAAAACTCAAAGTATTTTGAAACTATTTCTTGAAAATGAAACACTGTTTTGGGTCAAGAACGCGGTATATTTATGGCCCGAGGGGAAAATTGAGATTGTCTGATTGAGTGAGGCTGCAAGCCTATATTGTGAGGATGCTATGATACGAGTGAGGCTGCGGGCCTATATTTTGAGTGATTTATGCCATGATGTGGCTTGTTATAGCGCTTGAGCTGTAAGAGCCCCTCCGGAGTCTGTACACACCCCTACTGAGCGCAGGTACCTAATGAGTAATGCCCGCGGGGCTTATGCTGAGTGATTGTGAGGATGCCTGATGTGCTGATATTGAGTGATGGTGAGGATGCCTGATGGGCAATGGTTAGGATAAATGATTTTAGCCCCGAGGGCAATTTTTTGAAGAATTTTTACTAAGTTTTTGAACTATGATTTACTTCGTTTTCAAACTGGCTTTTACTGAGAATTTTACTGAGATACACTGATATTACATTTGTTTCAAAGGATATCTGAAAACTGATTTTGAACTTATTATTTGATGGATACTATATGGTGACTTAGTATTTTACTGGTTTGGTGAAATTGTATATCTGTATTGTGTGTTTTAAAATTCTCAGACGGTGATTTATTTTCATTACTACTGAGTTGGCGTACTCATCATTAGTCCCTGTGCTTTTGTGCACAGATTCAGGTGACGGTCTGGAGCAGTAGCTGTCCTTGCTCGTAGTTGCAGGTTCACGGGATTTCGAGGTAGCTGCCCAGCGTCCACAGCTTCTCCCTTTCGCTTCCTTATTTAGTTTTAGCGTTTGGTTTAGAGACATATATTATAGTTTTAGCAGAATTAGATTTATTTATTCTTAGATGCTCGTGACTATTGACTCCAGTCTTGGGAGGTTTTGTTTAGAGTTGTTAGACTATTATTGGGACGCTAAGACTTAATTACATTATTCCATGCTATAGTTGCTGCTTATTATTAAATTGTGAACTTTTATAATTGAACAATTGCGTAGTATTGAGATGGTTGGCTAACCTAGTTCCACAATAGACGCCATCACAATCTGTTAGGATTTAGGGTCGTGACAAATATCTTTTTATTTATTTGGTCTAGTTGGTTATGTGGATGAAGTATCACCATTTTGTGCTATCTAGGTGACTTCACTTTTGTGAAATTCGGTTTTCACATTACATACTTACTATGGGGTTCTTTTCATCCTTGATTTTTGTTCTTTGTACGATTTTTTTTATTTTTTTTAAAATCTGTTTATATCAGTTTAATATATAAGTTTTCTACAGATAGTAAGCGATCATTTGTCACTCAACCAAGACTAGAATATATATTCCACCTAAAATCAAATGACAAAATTAGAAAATGTCGGACTCATTATCTAAAAAGGTGCCAAAAGGGATGTAACAACCTCCTTGGAAGATACCCTTTGACGCATTTGAACTATAGATAGCGATTTGAAAGAATATTGAATAGAGGCAGATATAATTAATAATGCATTTTAGATTGTTGGCTGTGGTTTCCTCACCATGCTTTAACCAGCCGAATTGCTATTTTAGGGCATTGATACCCGAAGGAACAGTCAGGTGCACACAATATTTCCTATTCACGCGGGATAGAAAAGGACGGCATCCCTAGGGTGTGATGTCGATAGCCTATTCTAATGCAAAAGTTACTTCCACGGCTTGAACCTATATATATACGGAGATAATTTTACTGTTGCTCCATCTTTAAGGCATACATACCAAACTTTTTATTTTAGTACATGAGATTATGAGAACATACAACTCGAAACATACTAGAGCTAAATCTTGTACATTATTCTCTTTGTTCAATTTAATGTGTCTTCGTTTGACAGGAACAAAGTTTAAGAATATAATTTTTTTTTTTTTGAATCTTATGATCTTAAACTAAATGTGTGGATAACATATTAAAAATATTCTTTTAATTTGAACTTTATGCCTTTAAACATGCAAATGTTATTCTTATAAAGGAGTAAGAGTAAAATAGAATATTATTCTTATAAAAGCATACTAATACAAAAGTTAAATTCTTTTTTAGACGGATTAAAAAAGGAAGACAAGACATATAATTTGGCATATAAATTGAAATGAAGGAAATATGTTTTAATATTGTGGAAGAAGACGCAGAGGAAGAGATTGAAGAGAAAAAGTATATTACTAGTATAGGAGATGTAAAGCCAATTGACTTCCACTTTGTGTAATTTAGCCTCACTGCCTTCAATGGGATTACAGAATGCTCAATTGAGGCTGACAGAGGTAGAAAAAGTCAGAAGAGAGAAAATCGATGGAAATTTTGAAGAGGATAAAAGGAGGGGGGCAGCTATAAATTTTAGAAAATGAAAATTAATTAGAAAAAGTTGTTTACCTTCGAGTCGATATTACCTTATACAATCGGACCTATCTATGACAACTATTTTTTGTAGTATTATTTTGCTATAAGAGAAAAAATTCGTTTAAAATTCATTTCTTATGATATATTTTATTTTTCTATAATAGCTTTTTACCTGTAACAACAAAATTCATCACTATAACGATAAATTCTTTATAAAATTACCGCTGTATAATGGTTTTGCTCAAATATTAATTGATTTTATGATTTTTCACTTTCGTTCCTAGTCATTTATTTTCATAATCCTTTATTGTAATAAAGCTACATATAAAAACAGAATCTCTATGTTAATTAATTTTTAGGTATTTTGACCTAATATCTGAAAATTTTAACACAGTACACCTAGAGACGGATTATAGTTTTGAGAAGATGGATGCACTGTTAACTAGGAAGAAAAGGATCCAGGATATAAAATAGAACAGATTCAATCTTTAGGTTCTTACCATGAACCAATTACACTTTTTAATTTATAAGTTCAAAATGATTATTTAAAAAATAGAATTTTACATAGATATTTATACTTTATATCGAAAATGTTGGGATCAATTGAATACTACATCCCCCATTACTATTAGTTTAATATACATCTAATTTAATTATATAAAGTTTTACAATGATGAAAGAAGAATAGGGATTCTAATATATATTAGACTTGGAAATTTTTAAAGAAAGAAAGAACGAAAGAAAAAAGTACTTAATTAAAATACAAGAAATGACACCGGACGTGCATGCGATCTTTGCTCAATTCTAGAAAAAACAAAATAAATTACTAGATAGACACAGGGAGCCACATGAACTAAAATGGTGTTAATTGATACCCCTTCGTCAGAAAATTACACTATATAACTCGTTAATATTCTTTTAAATATGTATATATACTATATAATGACACTCCTTAATTTTTTGGTGAGTTTATTTCTTTATATTTTGACTCCCCTTAATGAAAATTCTGATTCCGCCACTGTATAGACATAAAATTCAAACCCCAACTTCACTTAGAGAAATGCACTTAATAATCAACGCACCATATGACACTTTGAGCTTTGATACATACATGTATATTAAGTAGGGTTGAGCCATGCTCCAGTTAGTTCTGCTCTAGTAAATGTCAATGACAGTTTAGATTAGTCCTCCATCCTCCTTTGTTTCAAAGGTCAGGATTTAATTTCAGTTTTTTTTTCACAGGACTTATTGTCAGTTTAAGCTATATTAATGATAACAATTGAAAAAGATTATTCTATTGTTAGTTACGGGAACTCCACAATTTATCTTTGTTTTGTACATAGCTTCTCTTTTACCCATGTCAAACATTATTCTCAACATAAACTTGTCGACAGCTGATAATGTTCTTATAAAAAATCTTTTATACAACATATCTCAAGTATTATTTTGTGCAAAAAAAAAGAAGATTGTTGTTTAAAAAAAAGATTATGATGTCGTTATATTATATTTATCGATTAAGAGAACATGTACTACAAAAGAATGCTAAAATGAGAGAATAAATGCCTTTTTGAAATTTTAAATGTTTATTTTTATTTTTTATAGTATTAAATAAATAAAAAATATTATTTTATGGATTATTTATGCCTATAACAAGCAAATAAGATTGAAATACCAATTACTACAACAGTCAACAAATAATGATTTGACATAGAGCTGTTAATATGGGTCGGGTCGGGTTAGCCAACCTATCGCGCCTGAGTTTTAGTAATTGACGAATTGGGCTGGGCTAATCCACCATTTTAATGGCCTTATAATGGAGGGAGGGGGGAGGGGGGAGGGGATTGTAGCCGTACCCTATTTTTAAAAATTATTGATTTGGTAGCCAGCTGATAAAAAATCCGTAATAATATGACAATTACACCCCTAGTAAAAGATATAAAACCTGCATCACGCATTAATCGTGTGATCTGCAACCTCATTCGTGAAAAAAGATCTCTTCCTCTCCTCTCACCAACTTTATCAAAAAATCAGAAACTTGTCCAGATTCATCTTCACAATCACACTTGTATGAAACTGTTTCACCTTGAAGCTAAAACTTCATGCTAATGTAGCATGAAATTGTTTCATGTTGAAGCAAAAACTTCATGCTAATATAGCATTAAGTTGTTTCACATTGAAGCTAAAAGTTCATGCTAATGCATGCTGGAGTTATTTATCCAGCAGTCTATAATTTTGTCATGAGTTTTATCTGAAACTTCAGTCTAAACATGTTGAAGTTATTTAGTTCATTTGCTAAAACTCCAGACTAAATATGCTTAAGTATTTTAGTCATTTGTGAAAATATCAGACTAAACATGATTAAGTTTTTTAGTTCATTTGCTAAAACTTCAGACTAAACATGCTTAAGTTTTTGTCTTGTAGTATGTAATTTTCTAATGAGTTTTTGTTAATGCATGCTGAAGTTATTTAGTTCATTTGCTAAAACTTCAGACTAAACATGCTTAAGTTTTTTAGTTCATTTGCTAAAACTTCAGGCTAAACATGCTTAAGTTTTTTAATTCATTTGCTAAAACTTCATACTAAACATGCTTAAATTTTTTAGTTCATTTGCTAAAACTTCAGACTAAACACGCTTAAGTATTTTTTGTTCATTTGCTAAAACTTCAGACTAAACATGCTTAAGTTTTTGTCTTGTAGTATGTAATTTTCTAATGAGTTTTTGTTAATGCATGCTGAAGTTATTTAGTTCATTTGCTAAAACTTCAGACTAAACATGCTTAAGTTTTTGTCTTGCAGTATATAATTTTCTAATGAGTGTTTGCAAATGCAGCTGAAGTTGTTTAGTTCATTTGCTAAAACTTCACACCAAAACAGCCTGAAGTTTTGTCCTGCAGTCTACAGTTTTTTCATGAGTTTTATATGAAATTTCAGTCTAAACAAGCTGAAGTTTTTTAGTTCATTTGCTAAAACTTCAGACTAAACATGCTTAAGTTTTTATCTTGCAATATGTAATTTTCTGATGAGTTTTTTCTAATGCATGCTGAAGTTATTTAGTTCACTTACTAAAACTTCATACCAAAACATGCTGAAGTTTTGTCTAGCAGACTACCTTTTATTAAATAAGGGAAAAATCATCTTTTTAAAACGCTTTAACCAATACGGATGCAAACAGAAAAAAAAACCGGGTATAAGTTAAAAAGGGGCGACCAAATAGGGCGTCCCATGCTATTTTTACTTATAATGGTCAGCCCACCTAGCCCTATGTGGGCCGTGGGCTACCACGGGTTGGCCCATCATTTTTTAAAATATAATTTTATATTTTTTCTTTAAGTTCTGACCTAAAAAGAGATAATTATTTAAAAGTTAAAAAATATCTTATTGGAAACATTTCACTGTAACGACCCGGTTAATCGTTACGTAGAACCTGCATTATAATTATTGTTCTTGACTTGTCATAGGTTGGTTATACTGTTATTGATGTGTTAGAGTTGGTAGGCTTGAAATCGGAATGGTTGTAGTGAGAGTTTAGTCGCTTAGTCTTTAAAAATAACCTTAAAGTTGGAAAAGTCAACTGAGATTTGACTTATTTGTAAACAACCTCGGAATACGGATTTTATGGCTCGGATAGCTTCGTTAGGTGATTTGGACTTAGGAGTGTGTTCAGAATATTTTTGTGAGGACTGGTGTAGAATTAGGCTTGAATTGGCGAAAGTTAGTTTTTGGTGATTTCCGGTCGGCAGTGGAAAATAGGCTATCAGAGTCGGAATGAAATTCCGGAAGTTGGAACAGGTTCGTAATGTCATTTTAGATATGTCTGCAAAATTTCAGGCAATTGAAGTTGTTTTGGATAGTTTCGGAATCATTGGAGGATTTTAGAAATTTCTAAGTTCTTTGGCTTGAATTTGATTGTGATTTTGGTATTTTGATGTTATTTTTAGTGCTTGGGGAGTGCAACTAAGTTTGAATGATCATATATGATATGTTGTATTTGGTTGGGGTCCCGAGGGGCTCGGGATTTATTTCGGGTGATTAACGGAAGTTTTAAAGTTGGTAAAATGCAGCTTCAGCTGCTGGTGTAACCGCACATGCGAAAGTGTGACCGCAGGTGCGGGCCCACAGGAGCGAGCAAAGCTCCGCAGATGCGGAATTTGGGAGGCTCAGTAGAGGATCGCAGGTGCGGGAGGAGGATCGCACCTGCGAAGTCGCAGGTGCGGAGAGAGGGTCGCAAGTGCGGATGCTCCGCAGGTGCGGACCTGGGACCGCAGGTGCACTTAAGTGGCCGCAGGTGCGGAACCACTATTCAAAAAGTATAAAAACCTGCCTTCGCGATTTTTAGCCCTCTTTTCACCATTGTTTCACGGGTTCCGAGGTTTTTGAGGGATTTTAAAGAGGGAAACACTAGTACATCATTGAGGTAAGATTTTTGGACTTAACAACTTAATTATATGTGATTGGAGACCTTATATGAATGTTTAATTATGAAAATCAGTAGGAAAAAGGTAGGGTTAGGGCTTGAGATTTTGAGACCTTTAGGGGTCGATTTGAGGGGTAAAACGAACTCCGATTTTAGCGTTCTTGATATGTACGGACTCGTAAGAAGATGAAGAACATTTTGGTATAAAATTTATTGGGTTCCGAGACGCGGGCTCGAGGGTCGGGTTTTGGCTAATTTCGGGTTTTGAGCTAAATTTGGTACTTTTCAATTGGAATTTATTCGTTAAGCATAATTTGATGATAAAAATCTGAACTTGGTAGATTTGGAGCACTCAGAGGCCGGATTTAGAGGCAAAGGCACTGCGGAATAGTATTTTAGCCGGTTTTGAGGTAAGTAACGTTTCCAAACTTGGTTCTGAGGGTTCGAAACCCCGAGCTAAATGATTTATGACTATTGTCGAGGTGACGCACTTGCCAAGTGACGGGCGTGCGGGCGTACACCGAGTATTTGTCGCTTGGCTTATCCCATGGCACCGCTTAGTGGTTATTCCCTGATGATATCTGTGCTTCTGTTAATGTGGTATTTGTGAACCTATTAGAAATCATGTTAAGTATAAATGCTAGGCTTCACGCCGAAAATGCTGAGACCCGAGTGGTCGTATATTACTGTCTCATTTTGTGATTATTTGATTTCATATACTCAGTCCTGTTATAGCATATCACTTCATATCTCAGTCTCAGTATTGTTAATTACATGCATACTTATCATTGTTTCGGGCTGAAGGATGCATCTGTGATCCATGTGAGTGAGACTGGAGAGTGATGACTGAGTGAGGCCGAGAGCCTGTTATTGAGATACTTATGAGATCGGACTGCACACCGCAGCGATATTTAAATCATGCCTTCGTTGGCTTGATATGGCGCTTGGGCCACTAGGGCCCCTCCGGAGTCTTTACACCCCCAGTGAGCGCATTGATGTGAGGGATGGATCTTCCCTGGACATGGATCTTGTCCGAAGTGGATGTTATGTGAGGGATGGATCGTCCCTGGACATGGATCTTGTCCGAGTGTTGTATTCCGGAGATGGACTTTCTCCGTGGGGGATGGATTGGCCCTTTTCCTCAGTACGGAGTGACTATGGTCACCAACGATTATGTACATTTCGGGATGGACCTTTCCCTAGGCCTAAGAGACATATACGGTACTGAGTAGACTGCTGTGTGAGGGTTATGAGCACTATGTGCATATCCACATTGGTTTCATACATATATTTATGATGGCATGTAGAGTATACTAGCATACTTGGCGTATTTACTCATCCTGATAAAATGTTAGCATGTCTAAATTCTGTATATTATTTATTGTAAAGATTTTGAGGTTTTGTCCGTCACTACTTCTCAGCCCATAGTTTGGGTTCGTTACTTCTGAGTTGGTGTACTCACTTTACCCCCTGCACCTTGTGTGCATATTCAGGTACACCGGGACCGGGTAGTGGATATTGAGCAGCTGTCAGGGTTTTCCTTGGAGTTGTCGAGGTAGTAGCTGGAGATCGCAACCTCGTCTTCTCTTTCTTATTCTACTTGTTGTTCTTTATTTTGAGACAATGTTATCCATTTCTCCTTTTCTTCTGCTTATGTTATAGTAGTTCATGACTGAGTGACACCGGATCTGGGGTTGGAGATTTTAAATTTTTGTTTTTCAAATATTGTTCTTAAACTTCAGGCTCTTAGTATTATTAATAAATTCGTTTAAAAATCGCATTTTTACTGGAAATTGAATTTAGCTTAGTTAAAAAGGGCGGCTTGCCTGGTTCCATGACAGGCGCCATCACGACTCCGAAATTGAGTCGTGACATTCACAAAGCTTAATAAATTTTTATATCGTTCCAATATATCACAATAAACACTAAAAAAGTAAAAGACAAGACTATATTTCATTCATTAAAAGTCAAAGCTCAAATCAAATTATTCAAGAGAACGTCCATAACGCTTATGGAATATCTAACGCATCATCTTCATCAAATACATTTGAATTCGCTTGTGACAAGGTTGTCTTAACATCTTCACTTTCATCTACATCTACAATTCATATGCAACACTAATTAGTTAAATATTAAGAATAATTAAATTTTAAAAACTAATTATATTTAAATTCACATAAAAAAATTTACCAATTTGAGTTTGGAAAAAATCGTGCAGCCACTTTCGAGTGGTAACAAGTGTTGGACATTTTCATGATGGATAATTCTGTACTTTATAAGAACACGTCCACCAATGCTAAAATGTTAATTTTGATGCTACATGGGTAATATGAATACTAAGTACATCACGCGCATCACATAAAGACCAATATATTTTCTAGAATGGTCCTTCCAATACATGACAACATCCATCTCTTGAAACTTCTCAAGATCAAACTTTGGTTCCTCTAACTAAAGATCCAATTCTTGCTTTCCATATATTCTTAAATGGAATTTTTACATTCCTATACCATATAGGAAACCTTATTACCCTCAATATTTAAGGTTTGATATAATTACATTTAGTATACCAAATTACCAACTATACCATAGCGTATTTTAAGGGTACAATTAATGCAGCGTATATCCCTCCTTAATTCAAGGTACCGTATATCCCACCCCTCCCACGTTTCTCTCTCCCAAACCCTCACCCTCACCCACGTTTTACTCAACACACGTTCCTTTTACCCCTTTTCCCTCTTCTAAAACCACAGAAACATCGTTAACCCACCATTAAAGTTCAATTAAAAAAATTTTCGTCTACATTCAGTAAAAAATGAAGACTTCAACTGTGTGAAGCAATTAGAAAGATTAACATGAATGCAAAATTTGAGGAAAAACATACTCGTTTTGTGTACAACAGTGAAGATGAGATTGAAGGAATTGAAGAGCAAGATGCTTCTGCTGCTTCGCCAGGTGTCTTTCATTTGAAGGGATTTCCAACTCCAAAAGGGAAGCATCTTTGTTTCCACGAGGAAAATGAAAAACACTAAATGAAGAGATTGTGTTTAGCTTTTTGTTGCTGTTTTTGGTTCTTGATAGACACCTGCTCTCTGGTGTTATATTCTCTATGGATGTTATATCTTTTTTAGTTTTTGTATTGCTGCTGCTATATTGTATTTCTTTTGGTTCATATTTGATTTGGACCATAGAAAGTATGAAGCCATATTGAATTAATTCAAAATCCTTTTTAATTCTTTGTATTTCATGCTTATGTTATAGTGATTTACACGATTTTGTGATATATTCTTTGAAGTTTTTTAATCTTTTTTGGTTCAGTTTTTGACATGGAACCCCTCTCGAGCATAACCAATAAGTTAAAGTAGATCAGAAACCTTGGGACCAAGATTGTGTCGTGTCCATCCTTGATGCCTTGGGATTTTCGACATAATTACATTTTTTACAGAAGATTTGTAGAATTTTTAGTCGTTTTTGATTTGTGAAAACAGAAAATAAAGCATCTACAATCAGAATACAAATAATCTACAAATTATCTACAAAATATCTACAAACTGGGTACATTGAAATTTAATATCCCAATTCCCCTTCAATTGTAGCTTAATTGGTATTTTCGACATAATTGCGTTTTTTGCAGAAGATTTGTAGAAGTTTTAGTCGTTTTTGATTTGTGAAAACAGAAAATAATGCATCTACAATCAGAATACAAATAATCTACAAATTATCTACAAAATATCTACAAACTGGGTACATTGAATTTTAATATCCTAATTCCCATTCGATTGTAGTTTAATTGGAATTTTCGACATAATTGCATTTTTTGCAGAAGATTTGTAGAAGTTTTAGTCGTTTTTGATTTGTGAAAACAGAAAATAAAGCATCTATAATCAGAATACAAATAATCTACAATTTATCTACAAAATATCTACAAAATGGATACATTGAATTTTAATATCCTAATTCCCATTCGATTGTAGTTTAATTGGAATTTTCGACATAATTGCATTTTTTGCAGAAGATTTGTAGAAGTTTTAGTCGTTTTTGATTTGTGAAAACAAAAAACAAAGCATCTACAATCAGAATACAAATAATCTACAATTTATCTATAAAATATCTACAAACTGGGTATATTAAATTTTAATATCCCAATTCCCATTCGATTGTAGTTTAATTGGGATTTTCGGCTAGACATAATCTTAAATATTCATTATAGTATTTTCAATTATAGATTGAGGGAAATATGTTAGAAAGCTACATCAACTACTTTGTCGAGTTTGAAAAATACTACCTAGTGACATCAACTATTAGATTTGTCAACTATTATTTTAATTTTCATGGAAAAAAAAATATAACGATATTTTCAGCTACAAGTTTAAGTGCGACTATAAGCAGAAAGATTAGGTGAAAATAGGAACAATTTTCAAAAGCCGGTCTCATACTCTGTCTCTCTGATTATTCACGTCATTTGAATTGTCCAAGTTATTCCAATTAGATATATGTGGTTGACTGACCAATTCACAGAGTGACTCAGAAAGATCACGTAAGTTTGTATATCTATGTCTGTATATAATTTCTCGAAATAATTTTTGCAACATAAATAAAATTCAGTTTATTTTCACTGAAAAAAATAAAACTTGATCTCTAAAAGAGAAAAAAATGAAGATGGATGAACAGGCACTTGAGCCTGGAACTGATGAAATTCGGGGAAAACATGGAAGCGGTCACTATACTGGGGGCAAGACATGACCGCGAGGAATAGAGCAGTGGCTTATTCGGCGCTATATCACAATTCATTCTCGGGCATAGTTGTTCACGAAAGGTGACATNGTCGGCGTCATTGAACCTCGTTAGCATTTCGAAAAGAATTGGAGGCTCAAAACGAATGGTCAAAGGAATTGATGATTCGTGTTTAGTCTCCGATCTTCGCCTAGTCTTAGAACCTGCACTGTAGAGAGGGGACCAAGCACCTCTTTCTGCCGCTCTCCTCCCAGATGTAGGTATTCCTGGAAGTGAGAACACTGCTGCCCAACTTATAACCCGGCCCCTTGACCATCTTCCGAAGTTATAAATAATTTACTGATCAAAGGCTGTAAGGGCGGACTGCTCTACATTCAGCCACACCACAGTGACCCCGAAGCGATCTTCTTCTAGTTGCGGGACGAAATCCGACAGCCAATTGCTGGCTCTGAATAACCAGCCCAGCAATAAGCTCAATTCTTCCATAACAGTCCCATCTCTATATGAGCCACGTAATGATTTGCACATTAAGGGCGTTACGACGATATACGAGAGGAATAGAGAAAAACTCGTGATTGGTGTGGAGGGGAAGATGGCTAGGGCTTTCGAATCAAAGCATGGGCATCTGCTATTAAGAGGGAGCAGTAGATCGTCGATTGCTCCGGGGTTCTTCGCACCTGGATAGTACCAGGACCCTTGTGCCCTGGCCCTTGATCAGATAAAGCTGCCTGCCTTATGGCATTGTTGAATGAATTGACTTCGGTTTGATTTCCTGAAACACAAACGCTTGTCTAACTCAAGACAGATAGCGAAAATTCTATGAAGACAGATAGATATAGAAAGTGTTCAGCGAGTTCGAGGAAACGTAAGAAGATAAATCATTGAACCTTAGGCCACTACCGAGCAACAATGTAGGATCATAACTGCCTGTACTGCCGAGATGATCCCTACTTGAAAAGGCGGAGACAGAGATATCTAAATAAGGAATTTTAATGCTACAATGATTCCGTATTTAATGAAATATCTGGAAGAATATTTACTTCCATAATTGTAGCGCGCCTAAATAGGAATATCTGGAAGAATATTTAGTTCCAGATTTGTAGCGCGCCTAATTAGGAAGGAATCAGCTCCTAGTAATTGGTATTTAATGAATGGTATAATATTTGTAGAATAACTATGAACATGACGGGTAAATATGAAACTATGCATATTTTTGGTAATAAGGTTTCATATATGGTATAGGAAGGAAAAAATCCCTTCTTACATAAATATTTTTATTAGGCCCACGTGCCTGCCCAGCCTAGCCTCAGTCAAGCCTCCTAGGCCAGGCTTAATTGGCCCGAGCTTAAAAGTCTCGTTTTTATGGGCTCCAAAAATTCTAGCCTAATCCTGCAGAAGTTTAAAAAATAATACAATGTCGCTGCACCAAAATTAAACTCAAAAATACTATATTTGTGTACCAAAAAAATAAAATTTCCGACAAGGTAATTATAGTAGTACTGTATTATTTTTCATACTTTTTTTAGGACAAAAAGAGTAAGTAATACCACAGTGTGATCATCTTTTTTATGTCGCGGGAAGAGTCCAGAACCACCTACACAGAGAACAGAGAACCAGACATCAGCGGGAAATGGCGTCTGCAATGATCAAAAGTAGCTTTCGCTCCACCCTCCGCGGCGGTGCTTCTCGCGGAACTCCGGCAGTCAAGAGGACTTTCGCTTCTTCCGCCCACCATGGCGAAGCCCGTAAGCTAATCATCCATCTGTCTTAAATTTCTGGTTATTTTCAATATACTCAGATGGCTGCCTTTCTTTGGTTTCCTCATTTAATTTCACATATATTGTTGCGTACTCAATCTGATAATATTTTCCGTAAAGTCGAATTCCCTATTAACTATGAAATGAGCCTGAAAACCGCATAAGATTAATTTCCCTATTAACTAAAACAAAAGGAGAACTTTTTGAATTCCAATACTTAGTGTTTCTCATAACACGAAGGATTGCGTATTGATGTTCGTAACACACAACGGAAGACAATAACAATTTTAAGTAAAATTTTTTGTATTTAAAGTTTATTTACATGTCAAAGATCGGATCTAAGACGTACATGATGAAAAGAGTCTCGTTTTAAATTTTTTTTCGATAGTACAAAGACTCTATACGTATTCACATCGAGGCTGATCCTTGCTATCAACTCTTTGATCAATAAAATTCGTGAACAAATTGAATGAAATTCGTGTGCTGAAAAAATTCAATCCCATTCTAAATGGGATTTGTGTTGGCCGACACGTCCTTTAGGACTTACGGTGAACCAACTCAAAGTTGGATTCAACTTTCAATTCTTTTATTCATATTTCATATATATTCTTATATGAAATATTAATTATATGTATCACATATATTTCAATTCAGAGATATAATTTATATTTCTATTCCAAATAATTTTTTTTAATTTGTTCACAATATTAATTATATCCTCTGTGCTAGCAAAGAATATAATAATATTTTATTTGGACTAATAATTTATTTATTTGAATAATTAAATTCTTTAATTTAATTATCAAATACTAAAGTAATTAATTTTTTAGCAAAGACCAAAACACTCATTAGTGTGCGACCCCGTAGGTTCAATACTAAACCGGTAGTAAATTGATCGCATCAATATACTAATCAAGGGTGGCGTCTAGCAACACTCCTTAACGATCGGATAACATGAAATATACAATTTATTCTCAAGAACCAGTAGAAGAATAATGTAGTAATTCCTTCTGTCCTTATAGCTCTGGATCACCTAGGATATGGTTTAACTGTCAAATCTTAATAAGCGACCAACTTGTGTTCATGTCAAATATAATCGACCATTGAATGACCTAAGAAACTCTTTTCTTCTTTCATTCAATTGCTCTGGCCACGGCCTTAATTTGGTTGTTTATAATTCATGACAACATGGAGCTTAAACTCATTACCAAGAGTTGACAGATTCCATCTTTGATCAATCACTAATTCTACAAGTATTTAATTATACCTAATATCCTTTCAACTATCGCCCTAGGACCATAGGTGTCTAGTATCAAAGCACAATAAATAACTTGTCAATTACTATGACGATCTCAGGTCAAAGGAAATTCTTACATCACATTCTTCAAGAGAATATCCTATTGATAGTTTATGGTAATTCTAACCATTAGGAATTATATAATGAGTCGGTTCAATGATCATATCTATATATGCATCATCTATCTATGTGATTTAGTTAATGAGATCAACTAATCTTTATCACATAAAGATGATCACATAAATATTGATCTAACCGGATTACTAATGTCCAAATTAATAATCCTACGATCAAGAACAAAATTTAGATTAAATTATAAGAAACTTTACTCTCATTATCATTATCTCCATCACGATGACAAGTCCCAAAATTTAATCAAGGACCTTATCAAATTAATCAAGCAATTAATAATAATGATAAAAGAATATCAAATGTCATATATTTTCATATCAAATGACGTTCACAAAAATATGTTCAAAATCATCAAAAATGATATTGGATATAGGGCATATCTACTATATCCCTAACATAACATAGGTTTGAGTGGTGATAAGACAGATGTGATATTTGCAAGCTCAACTAGTCACATGCCTGTTGTAGCAGATGCCATAGTGACTTGATCATGTTCTGGTTCTCCGTCAGAGACGGATTTAGGATTTAATGTTTACGAATTCCTACTGTGATCTCAAGTTAGTGTATAATGGTAACTGACTTCACAATCAAATATTTATAAATATTTAATAATTTTCTTACTGCTTGTACAAAAAGCAATAGCTACTAGTTCACATGAACCCATATTAACACATATGTTAACTCCGTATTGTTCTCTGAGGACATGCTATATCTCTCTCTTTGTGTGTGAGAGAGATAGAGCAATATTTGATTTATTATTTGCTATTTCACATGCGTTTGAGTATGTGTAAAAAGCTTTTCTTTTCAATGAAATCTTTAGATTATGTATTCCTCCCTCTATTTCAATTTATGTGATGTAGTTTGACCGGGCATGCAGTTTAAAAAAGATATCAAGGCGTTTGAAACTTGTGGTCTTAAACATGCTATAACAATTTTTGTTATTATAAGGCTTTTGAAACTTGCGATCTTAAAAATATCATAATATTTACTTAGCTATAAAAGCTTGTCACTATGATAAAATTAGAAGTTTACAATAAATTGTTCTGAAATGTAGAAATTAATATATTATTCTTTTCTAAAAAGACTAATAAGGAAATTGTATCACAAAACGGAGGGAATGGAGGGAGTAATTTCTTCAAGGGATGATATTCATTTAGTCTATCTGTTATTTTTCCTTTTTTTTTTTTTGGTTAGTTTCAGCTGTTTGATTTCGCTGTATATAACGATTTCTAATGTGATTGAAGTGTTAATATTTTATGGTCTCTTTCTTTCCTATGGCCAGGTGAAGCAGCTAAGTGGGAGAAAATTACTTATGTTGGAATAATTACATGCACTATTCTTGCAATCCTTAATCTCTCTAAGGGTCATCCCCACCATGAAGACCCTCCTGTAAGCTTTATATGTCAACATTCTTTGTTTTTTTCAACAATATGTTGTTTTCAGTCTTTCCAATTCAGATGCAAGACTTAAGATGAAACCACAAATTCATATTGACATTATTGTTACGTTCTTAGTCGTTAATTAAGTACACGTGCGACACTTGACACTTGCTCACGATCTTGCACAACTTGCCTATATTTTTTGTTGACCCAAGTCACTGCATAGTTTTGAAGATTGACAAATGTCTGGCCAGTTGAACCAGGTCCATCAGAGCACACATACTTGACCTGACGCGTTGGCACATGAACCGTATATGCATAGAAGATGAATGCGATTGTGAAGTATCAATGAACAAAGAGAGTGTCTCCTAATGCGAAAAGGTTGCAAATTGATAAGAGAATAGAAGTTGAATTCAGCAAGGACAGTAACGAAGGAAGGAAGGAAGTTGAGTTTAATACGAACTCTTTCTCTCAGGAAGAGTTGTACCAGAACTGAACCACAAACTCAACAATTGATTCTATAAATAATTGAAATATTCTTGTTTGAATGACCAACGCACAAGTGCAAAAGTGAATCAAGATCTGAAAGCATAATTCCCAGAGATTTTGCAAGCATAATTACTGTGCGATACAAAGGCTACAGACCAGCTAGAATAACCAGTTCCATCAGTTTGTCATTGAGTCTAGTTGGTTGTAGTAGGCGATTTAATATTGTATCTTTTCAGCTTTCATAGAAGCAATTGTAATAGGTACACATTGTTCAAGTTAGAGTTAACTTGAAGCTTGTAGAAATTAGCTAGAGGCTAGTTACTACGAAGGGATTAGAGTTAGTCCTAGGATTACAAAAGAGTTTATTTTGTAAGTTCGTTTGGTTCAGAGTTTTAGTGAAGAGTTTGAGCAAATCCTACTGAGGAGTAGGTCATGTTTTTTTCACCTTTTGAGCCAGGTGTTTTCCAAGTAAAAATCTCTGTGTTTTTACTTTACTGCTTTTATTATTCCGCAACAGTAGAAGTTGGAACACCAAGAAGAACCAGGTTTTTGTAGAGAGACAATACTCGAAAAATTGGATACCACAAAAATTAACATATCTTCTTGTGTGGTATTGACGTCTAAAACATCAATTGGTATCAGAGCGGGTTATCCTTGAAGAGGCTAACACCTTAGGAAAAGATCAAAATGAGTGCACCACCTGGGAACTGGGAAGGACAATCAACTGTTAGGCCTCCACTCTTCAATGGCCAGTACTACTCCTTGTGGAAGAATAGGATGAATGATTACTTAATTGGAGAAGACTATGAACTATGGGACATAGTCACTGACGGTCCTTTAGCCACCATGAAGAAGACTGCTGAAGGAGTAGATGTGCCAAAGACTAGAGCTGATTGCACTGCTGAGGATTTGAGAAAGTGGGAGAAAAATGCTAAGGCCAAGAAGTGGCTTGTGTGTGGACTCGATCCAGACGAGTATAGCAGAATTCAAATNTCATTCTTGAAGAAGACAAGGTTGAGAAAATTCTGACAAGGGTCTTTCCAGTCTCTTGGGAAAGCAAAATTACAGCCATTCAGGAATCTAAGAACATTGCAACTCTTAAGCTGGATGAGCTGATTGGAAATCTCACTAACTATGAACTTAGAAGGCAGACTATGAAGATGGATGGTCCCAAGAAGGAAAGGAGTTTGGCATTCAGAATCACTTAAGAAGCTGATATGGTGGATGAAATGAGCATGATCACAAAGGACTTCAAGAAGTACCTAATGAGAGAAAAGCTTCCTTCAAGAAGTGGAAGCTACAACAAACCAAGAGTTCCTGAAAAACAAACCAATGAGGGCTGTTACAAGTGTGGCAAGACTGATCACCACATCAAAAACTTCCCTCAATGGGAAATTGAATGGAAGAAAGAAAAAGCTGAACGAAGGAACAAGGAGAAGGAACAGGTTCAACCCAAGAAAAACAGAACATCAACAAAGGCAATGGTTGCTGGTTGGGGTGAAAGTTCAGATGAGGAGTCAGATGATGAAGATGGAGATGAACAAGCACTTATGGCAATTGGAGAATCTGATGATGAATCTGAGGTAAGTATATCTCATCTCAAAAACAAGATTAAGTTCCTATCTAAAGAAAAACTCTCTGAATTGTTACTTGATTTCATTGATAAATCTGAGGATCTAAACAATGAAAAGAAACAACTGTCTAAGGAGTGTGTG
>MDKI01270806.1:0-13380 GCA_005239505.1 Nicotiana paniculata | reverse complement strand
ATATATAACATACGCTGCGGCGTGCAGCCCGATCCATATAATAGTCGACTGCGCTCACTGGGGTGTAAAGACTCCTGGAGGGGCTTCTTCATCCCAAGCGATATATCTGCTGTGGTGTGCAGCCCGATCCATATATAACATATATTGCTACAGCGTGCAGCCCGATCCATATATATATAATCTATATTGTTGCGGCGTGCAGCCCGATCCATATGTAATATATAACATATATATTGTTGCGGCGTGCAGCCCGTCCCATAACTATCCTCACATACTCGACTCTCGGCCTGAGTCAGTCACCCTCACAAGCCACTTGGGAAAATTCATCTCAACTCACGAGACTCAGCCCAAAATACTTTTCAGAGTTTTCAAAGCAGTGCGATAACAGTGAAAATAACAAGTAGAAAACATGACTGAATTCACAAATGTTCTATCAGGATAGTGGCAGAATAGTGTAAAAGTACCTCTGAGGGTATACACAGGTCGGAACAAGGCCCCAAACATGGAAAATACCCTTGAGGGTCTAACAGGTCGGCACAAAGCCCCAAATATGGCTCACAACCCATAAACAAGTACAAATTTTTGAAACACAGGATATCATAAGGTTTCAAATTGAATACGTGGCTTAATAGTCGCTACAGGACGGACCAAGTCACGATCCCTATTGGTGCACGCTTCCACGCTCGTCACCTAGCATGTGCGTCACCTCATTTACCAAAACAATATCAAATACCAGGGTGTCATACTCTCATGTTTAGAGTTACAATCGTTACTTACCTCAAAATAGCCCAATAGCTATTCCGTGAAGCGCTTGCCCCTCGAATTGGCTCCCGATTGCTCCGAATCTAACCAAAACCAGATTAACATCATCAATATATGCTAAAGGAACACAACCCAATCGAAAACTATCAATTTAGACACAATTCTCGAAATTCGGCCAAACCTGAGCCTCATGCCCACGTCTCAAAATTCAATAAAATTTACATCACTAGAATCCTCGTCCTCCCACGATCCTATACATACCAAGAACACCAAAATCGGACCACAATTTCCCACTCAAATCATCAAAATAGAACTCCAATTCCATGCACTCAACCTCCCCAATTTTGGGTTTTAAATCCAACAATTTTTCGGTTTAATTACTTAGAAAATGACATAGAAACAAGTTATGAAGTTGAAAACCTTACCTCCAAGTGATTCCCTTCGATTTCCCTCTTGAAACCCTCTCAAGGAGCTCTAAACCCGCTTATCAATGGAGGAAAATGGACAAAATTTCGTAAGAATGGCTATTTAAAACATTCTGCCCAGCACTTATATTCCCTTCAGTGCGATCGCGACTCCAGCCACACAATCGCGATGCACATCCCAGACCACTATACGTGATTTCATACCAACACACACGATCGCATAGAATAAACCTCCATCCCACACACGCGCCTCAAAACCTCTATGCGATCGCACCATAATCATTGTGACCGCACTGCTTCACCTGCCCAACCTATGAGACCGTAATCCTTATCACACGATTGCATAGAACAAATTTCTTGGCCCAGTATTTTACTCTACGTGATCGCGGATGAATCCACGCGATCGCAGTGAAGAAATTGATGCTGCTAAAACACCAGAAAATAGCAGACTCCTTAAGAACAAAAAGTACCCGTTTGAGCATCCGAAATACACCCGAGGCCCCTGAGACCTCAACCAATCCTACCAACACACCCTGTAACATCATTCAAACTTAGTCGAGCCTTCGAAACACCAAAAACAACACGAAAACACCAAAATTACATCAAATTCAAGCCTATGAACTTTGAAATTTCTAAATTTCGCCAATGATGTCGAAACCAACCAAAACGCATCCGATTGACCTGAAATTTTGCACACATATCCAAAATGACATTATGAACCTACTCCAACTTCTGGAATTCCATTCCGACCCTGATAGCCTATTTCCACTGCCGACCGAAAATTGCCAAAAACTAACTTTCGCCAATTCAAGCCTAATTCTACACTGGACATCAAAACTTCATTCTGAACACACTCCTAAGTCCCAAATCACCTAACGAAGCTATCAGAGCCATAAAATCCGTATTCCGAGGTTGTTTACCAATAAGTCAACTGATAAGTCAACTCACAGTTGACTTTTTCAACTATTAAGCTAATTTAAGAGACTAAGTGTCTCAATGCTCACCACGACCACTCCAAACCCGAACCAACCAACCCAACACGACATAAATAAGCTAATCAACATACGATAAAGCAGAAACGGGGAAACGGGGCTAATCTCAGGGAACGACCGGTCGGGTCGTTACACTAGCAAAGGCACATGATAAACAATAGTAGAACAAGCCCGGTAAGGGCACACAATATCCATACAAAAGCATAATCCCGGCAAGGGCGCAAGTCAAGCATAAATTCATAAATAAAGTATATTCCCTAAAGCCACCCTCCCCCCCAAACTAAAAACACTACAGTGTCCTCACTGCATAATATCAAGATAAAAGAAGAGTATTTTGAGGGTCTCCCTAAGGTCTGCATCAGACTAGCAGACTGCGGGAAAAGGCTAATCACTATCGTGTAGAGATCTCGGCCTCGTCATCATAGGTATCATCATTATTGTCATCAACAACATTCGACAAGAATGAATAATCTTCATTATCGTCTTTGTCCTCGACCGGTATCTTCCTGTTTGGATGCCCCCATTTGAAGATGGCTTTGATGCCTCTCCACATCTTTATCATGAACTTGCGCTTCTTATGGTTTCTTTCTTTCTCCTTTTTGAAGTATGCTCAAGATCTACATGTGCCTTGGCCATATTGTCATAGGTCGACTTGAGCCTACTAACAAAAGTTGCCAACTTCTCATGCGACTCTGCTTGCTTTTCCTAGTTCTCCAGATAGGTCTTCATTTCTTCCCTGGTAAAATACTCGGGCATAGGCCTGAGGGCTTACTAGGGAGCTGTGACACTAAGTGACAAATGGAGGCAAGCTGGGAATTTAGCATCCCAAATGGTCCCTCGGCCGAAGTAGCTAGTAAGGAGGACCCCTCACCTACAATAATCACCATCTTCCTCTTCTTTCTCTTTAGCACACTGCCTTCTCCCGTCAATCTCAATGGGTGAAAGTTTTGTCCGCCGGTATCCAATGATCGCTATCCTATACATAAACCTATGCACACTGACACAACTCTATAATCAATGATGGAAATATCAATGTCGAGCCACCTTGAAGCACATACTTCTTCAGCTCCTGAACAATGTAATGACCAACATTCACTAGAGTGCCATCAAGGATGTAAGAAATTATCAGGGCCCTAGTATATGGGACATTAGACGCGTTCCCATAAGGATACACTTTGTTTGCAATGATATACAACCACGTTTTTGCTTCAACTGTAAAATCACCACATTTGATGCCTTTTTTCTTTTTAGCCCAAGTCACTGTTTGGGCTATAGGACAAAGCTTTGAGACTATCGAATAACCATTGTCACATGTATCTCTTTCTCACATTGGCTCGACGGATGATTTTAAGCCCATAGACATCATTTATTTCTTCATCCCTAAATTTCACAATCTTTCCCCTTATTGTAAGTTCATGGTTTTGGAAATGTGTACGCTTTAAGTTGGCGTAAAATTCCCGCATTCATTCCTCATTGTCCTTGCAGGGGTGGGGATGAAGCAGGTCCATCCGTTAGAAACTAGCCGGCCATGAAAATCCAGAAGGAGCTCAGCCACTTTGTTATCAACAATTCCTTTCTCAATTTTGAGCTTTTTCATGAGGAGATCATTGTAATACCAGTTTTGGCACTCAGAAGACATGAATTGTTGGTATCATAGTTCAAATCCTCAGCCACTTCTACAATTACGTGATCAAGCGATGCATTTTCGTTCATGCCCGGGTCCATTTTAAGATCAAAGTACCTTCAAAAATCAAAAACAAAGTTAGTCGGGCATTAGATTTATGTTAAGAAATTAAAAATAATGCAATTAGGCCAAAGAATCAAGCCAAACGGACCCATCAAGCCATAATTGCATAGCCACTGCAGTAAAACCATCACAGGTGCAGTTTCGCTTCTGCGGAATTTCGTGCGCTTGTGCGAACAGTTACTAGTGACCAAAAATCGCACCTACGGACTATACTTTGCATGCGCTAGGGCGCATCTGCGGCACGTTTTTCTCTTCTGCAGTGTTCATCAAGGGTTTAAGAAAACCAACAAGTGTCTATTTCTTTCACTTCTAAACATGATTTTAGCACAAAATTTATATTCAAGACTTCTAAATTAGTGCACTAGATGATTATACGACTTGATTAAACCTTAATTTAAGGCACTTTGCAACCAAAATTCTCTTGGATAAATCATCGAGCATTTATCGAGCAAAGAGAAGTAATGCTTATTTAAACAAATTCGGTACTCAGATTTCCCCAAATGTTTTTCAACAACAACATCACATATGTCTACACTCAACCAATTTCGTCATCCCTAATATTAACATTAATCATAAGAAAATCGGGCTATGGGAATTCTACCATGGAGAAGAGATGAAGAAGAAAAGAAAATAAAAGTAGAAGAGAGAGCTGCCCAGTCTGTGCATCAGTTGGCAGATTAGTCAAAAAAACTATAGTAAGCTATTCTAAAAAGAGAAATTTCAAAAATGAACTCAAAATTTGGAAATGATGGGTATGTGCTTGGCCAATGTGCGATTGCATTTTCGGTTGCATAACCATTATGTGGTCCGTATAATTGGAATTCCATCGCATTTTTGAGTGACCAAAGCTCACAGACTTCTGACTCATTTTACGACCAATATGCCATCCGCAAACCACTATGCAATCGCATTATTTTGCCGCAGAAAATCAAGCTTAGCCATTTTTTCTTCACTTTTTCTGCACTCTAAGACACACACACATCAAAATGTTCAACAAAAAGAAAAATCTAACAACAATTTTGAAAACGATGGGTTGCCTCCCACCAAGCGCCGCATTTAACGTCGTGGCATGACGCGAATCAACTTTACCATTATTCTCTCTACTTGTAAGATATCAACTGGGCACCTAACTTGGAATCAAGTTTGTGATCACGAGCGACGGGGGGTGGTAAGTTGATGATCACGCCAAACTTTAATTTCTTCATTTTTCATTTCTTGACTTTCATGTGAGGAATGTCATTTTTCCTTCTTGTGCCTTCAAATTGTAAAATGTATTTGCCTTTCCCCTTCATAATACCTCATTGACTCGTATAGTTCAATTCCCATCTCACCATACAACTCCAATGTTGAGAAATGCTTGGAATGTGACATCAAGACTCAAAATTTCAATTCTATCCGGATTTTGACATCCTCTTGGTCCCCCGGACTAGAGTCAAATTCAGCCATTTTTTCAACTACATCGATTGACTCTAATTCTATTTTTTTTCTCCGGCATCAAGAACAAGTATGAAGTCGGTTGGCGGATGTCCAATTCTTGATTCCTCAAAATAAAGCTCACTTTTTTCCTCGAAGTTGGACTTTTCTTGAACTCTTTCCACACTCTCAAGCTGGTGGGAATAGTGAGCCTCAATCAATAATTGCATTTGATCTTCCAAAGTGCGGATAGTCTCATCATTTCGATTTAGTGTTTGTTTTAAGTCCTCAAGTGCCAAGTTTTGCTTCTCCTGATTTTTAAGAATGGCCTCCAACATGAGCATCCTTATTTTGAGCATTTAAGAGTTCTCCTTGGTTTTGATCAAGTGTCAAAAAAGGATTTTCGGCTTCAACCTCTCAGGAAGGTTCTTGTCTATCATTCACTTCCAAGGCTTTTTGAACCTCTAAAGCTTCAAGCAGTTCTCCCATTTGTGATTTCAACCTTTCAAGCTCCAAATTATTTTGGAGACTATTTTCCAAAAGCTCCCCCAAGGCCTTTTGCTCTTTGTTTCCTCCTTCAAGTAGCCAGTCCACTATGAGCTTGAACTCTCCATTTTGACCAAGCTCAATTTCTTCCATTTCCATATCCCTATACTTGTTATCACAAAAAGTAGAATCATCATAGTGGGGGTTCGGTGAAGGGAAGGACAAATAAGCACAATTATCCCAATGGCCATTTTGACTACCACACTTATCAATAATACTCCACTCTTGGATTTGAGATTCTGCACACAATCCACCCCGGGAGAATTTAAACAGTTTTTCCACGAGTGTTGTCCTCCACAATAAGGACAAGGGTCATCAAAGTATGAACAACTACCATCAGGACAATTTTTATTATGCGATGCCATTTTCCAAAACTAAAAAAAATAAACAAGAAACAAACAAAATAAAAACAAGAAAAATAAACAAAGATAAGAAAATAATTACACAAATATTCACAAGTTTTGACCAAAGCACGTACGCTTGTTTCTCAAACAACCTAAATATGCCAACTTGTTCCCCGGCAACAACGCCAATTTCTACGATGTCCAAATCCATTATTAAAAAGTAAATGGATACGGTCGCATGCAATATAATTTACCCAACTATGAGTCAGGGTCGAATCTCACAGAGAATAATATGTAGGCGATTAGGCGTTAAGAGCATTATTACTGATTATGCTATGCCAAACACTTAGAAAGGTTTTGAGAAAATATTTATAACTAATTGCGAAAATGTAAATTAACCTAGAAAGCAAGTAAAATGATCAATGGATACAAGCATGGATGCAATAGGAATTCCACTCAAGTAACGATTCAATGTATTTCACAATTTTACAAATATGAGCTAGTTTATGTTAATTAGTCTCGGGTAATAATTCTATATTAGCTTCTTCTGAAGACTAACAAAACATACTAATTGAATTATCCATAAAACAATTAAGATATTAAGCACACCTGAATATGGCTACAAGTAGTTCAATTCTATCCCTAAGTAGAATCTATAAAGTGAGGGTTAACACATCAAGTTTTTGTTAATTAATCTTTCCCAATCCCAAATTATCTTTTTCAAAATCAACTCGAAGTAAATGTCAAGTCCTAGGGTTAGCTAATCCCTTTGAAAATATTAAAGAACAAGAATAATTAAAGAAATAATAACTCACTTCTATATAGATAAAAATCGTTCAATACATAAGCACAACAAGATATTTAATCCACACTTTAAATATGAATATTACCATTTAAAAGATTCAAGTGTTGGAAAAGATACTACACACTTAGATATTCAATACGAAGCAAGGAAATGAAGAAATGAGAATAAATGGGTAAGAAATTCTCAACCAAAAGTGTCAAATCTTCAAAACCCAAGTGTGTGTGCAAGAACCCTAGCTCAAAAACTTGTGTTCTCTAGTCAAGAGACTGAAAATAATCCAAAGATATGTTTCCAATAAGGTAGGCAATGTATTTGTGGGTTTGGAATAGAGAAAATGTGAATTGCCAAGTTTGTCCAGAGCTAGAGCTCGTTGACAGCACCTGCGGAATGATCATCGTAGATGCGGATCCGCAGATGTGGAATGTTGCACGCAGATGCGATGATAAGAAGATATTTGCATATCCACAGAAGCGAGCCATGAAGCGCATACGCAGGAGCAGGCTGCTTCTCGTAGAAGCGCCTTCACAGCCACAGATGCGATCTCAGCGAATATTGGCTATTTCGTAAATGCAACCTGTTACTCGTAGATGCGAGTCCGCATAAGCGATAATTCTCTCGCAGGTGTGAGACCACTGGGAGCATTTTATCATTTGTACAACCATTTTTGCTCGATTCCCTTCCATTTAATCTCAACTCTCTTCAAGACTCATTGTACCTGAAAATCTAGCAATTCACACAATAATCAACCTCATATTATAATTAAAGGACACAAAAACTAAAGAAAAGAGACTAAATAAATGGTAAAATCACCACTCATCAATGAAACACTTATTGAACAGGTTTAAAAGTCAAGTTCTAAGCATATATAGAGACAGGAACACTTGTAATATTTCCAAAGAACCAAACAACTGGAGTCATATGACTCATAGGCAGATAAGGCACATAGTTTTAGAGCTGTTATAGCATATGCTATTGTCCTAATGGATTGATCAAATGTTAGTTCAACGTTAGATATTATCATGAGCACACACACAAATGGATAACACCACTTGAATCCTTTGGAATTCTCAAAAGCTCTAGATATAGGCAAGTTACTGTACTCAATTAGTAATAACAAAAGGTTTCTCATGTAACATATTCAATCCAGAATGACCGGGGAAAGGAAGGACTGATTATAATTTCAAAACAGTGATTTAATATATGAATTCATGAGGGATAAACAAAGTTTTATACCAAACTCTCACACATACAGAGATTTACCTCACAAGACATTATGAGTACCAAACATTGCAGAATCAGGTTATCAGTATCACTAGGGGTTAAGAATATGGGAAACATCATACTTGAACAGAATTAAATCAGTTGTACAGACATAGCTTGAATATTAGACATGGTGGAGTTGTACTCATATTATAGAAAATATTTAGCATTCAACCATAACAGGTACAACTACTCCCTAACTCATAAGAGATAGATTGATCATAACAAGTATCACTGATGTGCACAGAAGTTCATTCTATTAGTATTGTTTTCAATTAGCAATTAGACATGGATGTAAAGCACTCATAGTGAGGAGTCAAAAGATACTTAAGGATTAACAAGAATTTATGAAAATAGATGAAAGAATACTCAGACTTCACGAGACTTAACCAACTGAGGTAGGGTTATCCTATAAACCTTCATGTATACCCTAACTAGAATCATTTAACAACAAACACAAGTATAGAATGACAGCACTTAAGAGGGAAGGGCATGATAAGCATGGAGACTATAACATCACACTAAATAGAATAGAACTAAAAAAAATGCAGCATGATGAGCATGAAAATTAAAACATAATATTAAAGTAAAGTAATCTCCCGCTTGGGAGCGACTGACTTAAATCATAATCATGCCTGAAGATACATGAGAAAAACATCAAAACATCCAAGATAATAGCAAAGGAAAAGTAAATATTTCCCAAGAGATACTCTTGATTGTGTACCTAAGTTGCGGTCATCAATTGGCAGAATGTCGGCGATGAGGTTTGCGACTGTCTATTCTGGCCTCTGTTATGACGGAGCGGCGGTGCGGATTGTTCCATTGGCGGAGTGAAAAGTTTTCTATGTATAGGTATTTGATTGGCAAAACCAACATTTGATTTGTACAAGGCGCTCCAATCGATTGAGCTGACAATTTGCTATATATAGGACTTCAATTGATGAAGCCGACGGCTCATTTCGTACAAGGTGCTTTAATTGGTTGAGAAGGCGTATTTTTATATATAAGGCTTCAATTGGTAAAGCCGACAACTCATTTTGTATAAGGTGCTCTAATTGGTTGAGCAGACAGTTTGCTATGTACAGTGTGCTTTTTCTGCATCAACACTTTAACTCTGAGGTACCTGCAAAGGAATCAAGGATTAGCTTCAGTTGTACCAGAAAAAATTCAAGTAATGGAGTAAAGAGAGATAATCTTGGAAAAGTGGAAGATCCGTTTTTTTCCCGAGTGTGGTCCAACTCCCAACATTTCCTTGCTTCCTGTTGACCCAGCACTCAAAGAAAAATTCTTAGTGAGGAGCGGGGAATTTGGTTTATGTCGACCAAAATGTTGGTTTGCCCCGGACTTTGATATGGATATGCTACGAAGTTCGGTAGGTGGAACAGATTACTGTATTTTTAGAAAAAAACAATTTTGAAAAGCTTTGTTTTAAGACAAGTGTCGTCGTTCCGGATTATGACATGCTACAAAAAGTTCTCCACATGTGAGTGTCTTCTCTTGAAAACTCTGTCCTGTTGATGTCAATCCTTCGCGATGCTTGACAACATGGCTTCTTGTTGTTACGAATGTGACCTAATTTGAACTAATTCATTACAAAGGTTATGACCGAACCCTTTCAAGTTGCCTACATATCCAAAATGGAATTAGGTCTGAACGTAGATCGTGGGTGATAATAAAAATATGAAGATGATGATCGAGCCTGACTCAAGTAGCATACGTATCCAAATGGAACCAGGTCAAGACATAGTTCAATTACAAAATATGCAAAATGATGTGATTCAGAATGAAATGGTCGAGTCTGACTCAGACTGCATGCGCACCCAAATGGAATCAGGCCAGGATATAGTTCAATTACAAAAGACGACTAAATTCGATGAGGATTTCCTACATATTCCTTTCTGAGGAAATCACGGCGGCGTAGTTCCAGAGCAACATACAAAAAAGATGTTTGGATTTTATATCATAAAAGAAAGGAGGGAGAAATTTAACCCTACGTGGGTTGCCTACGTATCCCTTCGTAGGAAATCAGGTTGAACGAAGACTATTATAGCAAAAACATAACTCTATTTTTCTTCAAACATAGTGTCTCTCGATTGCATCTGAGTTGATAGGATCCGTATTGATTCTTCCATCCATTTATGCCAATATTAGATCTCCACCCGACAATACTCGATGAACCACGTAAGGGCCTTTCCAATTCGGTGCGAATTTTCCTTTGGCTTCCTCCTTGTGGGGAAAGATTTTCTTCGGGACTAACTAACCCAGTGCAAACTGGCATGGCTTCACCCTTTTGTTGAATGCATTGGACATCCTGTTCTGATATAGTTGACCACGGATACTGAATCCATTCTCTTCTCGTCGATGAGCATGAGTCGCTCTTGTATGACCCATATCCATTCTGCATCATCCAACTTGGACTCTTGAATGAACCTTAAAGATGGTATCTTGACCTCTGTGGGTACAGGTTCAGTGTCATATACTAACATATATGGTGGTGGTACGATAACCCAGTAAGGCGAAGGATAGTTTCTCGTGCCATTGCATGTGATTGTATTCACATAATTCTCTTGATATTCTTGTTGGCTGCCTTAACTGCCCCATTCACTCGTGGTCTGTAGGTTGTGGAGTTGCGGTGGACGATTATGAACTTCTCACATATTTCTCTCATGAGGTTGCTATTAAGGTTAGCGGCATTGTCAGTGATGATCGACTCAGGTATCACAAATCTGTAGACGATGTTATTTCAGACGAAATATGCCACTACCTTTTTTGTAAAGGCCTTGTAGATAGATGTTTCGACCTATTTAGTGAAGTAGTCGATGGCTACCAAGATGAAGCGGAGCCTGTTTGATGCAGTGGGTTCTATAGATCCAATTACGTACATGCCCCTAGCGGGGAACGACCAGGGTGAACCCATCACATTTAACTCATTCGGTGGAACTAGGATGAAATCCTTGTGAACTTGGCAATGGTGACATTTCTGTACATGGAGGATACTATCATCTTTCATAGTCATCCAAAAGTATTCGACTCTCAAGATCTTTTTGGCTAATGTGAACCCGTTCATGTGGGGTCCGCACATTCCAGCATGTATTTCTTCTAATAACCTGGTTGCCTCGACAACATCTATGCATCTCAACAAGACCAAGTCTGGGGTCCTCCTATATAGGATTTCCCCGTTAAGGAAAAAAAGATTCGCTAACCTCCTGAGGGATCTCTTCTGACTGTTATTAGAATTCTCATGGTACTCTCTGGTTGCAAGGAATTTCATGATGTCGTGATATCCGGTATACCATCTGGCTCTTCATCTACATAAAAGCAATAGACATGTTGATCCCTGATCTCTACCTCGATAGGGTCGATATAGTTCTTGTATGGATGCTGAATCATGGATGATAGAGTTGCAAGGGCGTCGACAAACTCGTTCTCAACCCTGGGAACATGCTTGAACTCAATCTTTGTGAACTTAGCTCTTTTATGCAGTGCAAGTATGGAAGGATCTTGACATTTTTGGTGGACCATTCCCCTTGGACTTGGTGTATCAGTAGATCGGAATCCCCTATGACCAAAAGTTCTTTGACATTCATGTAGACTGCCATTCTGATCCCAAGGATGCATGCTTCGTATTCAGCCATATTATTGGTACAAAGAAATCTTATCTTTGTTGCTGGATAGTGTTGTCGGGATTCTGAAATTATGACTGCCCAATTCCGACTCCTTTGAAGTTTGTTGCTCCATCGAAAAATACTCTCCATCCAGGGTATGACTATGAAATTATGTACACAATGTCAAATTCACTGAGGAAAATTTTCCGTTTAGTGAGATTTTCGGTCGACATCGGCTTCTAGAAGATGTACTTGAGCGGGTCGAGCCGAGATATCAAATGCGTAGTGTATGCTCACATGTAATGCCTTAATTTTTAGGTGATCCAAGTCAGATCACATCAAGTGTGTTCTATTAAAGTGTATTTGGCCTCGCATGGCATGGACTTCTTACTTAAGTAGTAGATGGCCTGCTCCTTTCTCCCAGTTTCGTCATGATGTCCCATCACACAACCAAAGGAATTATCTAAGACTGACAAATATAGTAACAATGGCTTCCCAGGCTCGGGGGGAACCAACAGTGGTGGATTTGACAGATACTCCTTGATTCTGTCGAAGGCTTTCTATCACTCTTTTAATCATTTTGTGGAAACATCTATTTTCAACAACTTGAAAATAGGTTCACAGATTACCATGGATTGGGATATGAGATGACTGATGTAATTAAGAATACCAGGAAACTCATCACATCTTTCTTACTCTTCAGAGGTGGAAATTCCTGAATGGCCTTGATTTTTTATGGGTCCGGCTCTATCCATTTCCTACTTACAATGAAGCCCAACAATTTTCCAGTGGGGACTGCGATTGTGCATTTTGGTTCAATTTCAAGTTGTACTTCTGCAGGCGCTGAAAAAACTTTCTAAAATATCTCCAAGTGCTCTAAACTCTTTCGAGACTTGATGATAACATCATCCACATATTCTTTAATCTCCTTATGAATCATGTCATGAAAAAGGGTCGCCATGGCCCTCATGTAGGTGGCACCGGCGTTCTTGAGACCGAACGACATGACTCTATAGCAGTAAACTCCCCAAGGTGTGGTGAAGAATGTCTTTTCTGCATCTTCCTTTTGCATCAAAATCTGGTGGTATCTAGCAAAACAATCCACGAACGATTGTAGCTCATGTTTCGCTCAGTTGTCAATGAGGATGTGGATTTTTGGTAAAGGGAAGTCGTCCTTTTGACTAGCTTTGCTGAGATCTCGGTAATTCATGCATATCCTGATCTTCCCATATTTCTTGGGTACTGGGACGATATTTTCCAACGAGCTGGGATAATTGGTGACCCTCACCACATTCGCCTCTATCTGATTGGTCACCTTCTCCTTTATCCTCCGACTCAAATTCAGCTTGAATTTTTTGGGTTTTTGCTTGATCAGAAATCTGGTAGGATCAGTGGGCAGTAAATATGAGACAATGTTAGTACTTGATCACGCTCAACTATGTCTTGTAGAAGACTAAGCGGGCGTTGCAAATATAATCCTG
>MDKI01057029.1:0-16979 GCA_005239505.1 Nicotiana paniculata | reverse complement strand
CCTATATTACTTGTCGACCACGTACACTTGCGTGTGCATTGGGAAATCAACCAACAATATACCTACCAATATGAATATCTATGAGTCTAGTTTCCAACACATTAAACCGTTCATCGATATTACATAGGAGTAGAGAGATATTTGCAGTTTCGCGAGACTGCGTAGACATCATAAGTGACAAGTAGGTGGATCACTAAAGCTTTTTAAGCAATACATTTCATGTGTTATATGAGGTCTTATTGGGACATATTATATACCAAACAGAAGGTATTGGAATGTAGTTTCCAAGTTTCTTAATTGTTTGTTCATACGACATCCGGATAAAAAGATATAAGCGTCGGAAGATGGGCCAATGCTAGGGTGCCAAGCTAGCACCTCTTTCAATTTTCAAAAGTTGATATATATAAGTCTTAGGTCGGCTTTCTCTTCATTTTTCAGTATAACACTACCAGAGAACACCCATTAACATATCCTTAAGCTATCTTCTAGGGTTTCTGTAAATACCCGTAAAATTTCATGGCTAAAAGTAATGCCCAAATAGGTCCCCGTGTTGTTATAACTGTAGAAATTCTTAAAACGGACCCTTTTTGAGGAAAAAGTACCCCAGGACTTAAAAGATAAAAAATTTCAGATTTGCGCAGGTATGCGGTCCACTATGCGATCGCAGATCAGGTATGCGGACCGCATAGTGGTCGCATACCTGGACAGTCTGCTATCCATTTTGAGGACAACTATGCGGCCTAGAATGCGATTGCATTTCACGAATGCGGGTCGCATAGTTGTCGCATTCTTGCACCTGGACTTTTGTGGAGGGAGTTATGCGACGCACTATGAGACGCACTATGCGACGCACTATACGATCGCATAACATGTATGCAGACCGCATAGTGGTCGCATACCTGGGTAGTCTACTTTTCTTTTTGTCCCATTTGAGGGATAATTATGCGACAGGACTGTTGACCGCATAGCAAGAATGCAATCGCATACTTGACCACATTTCTACTTCGGGGCTGTTAAATTTCTAATTTCATACCCGACCCCCAATTCATTAAAACACCTTCCCCTTTTATTTTAAGCTCATTTTCTGATAAATTAGAGAGAGGAGGGAGTGGGCTCTAGAGAGAGAGTCCAACTTCATCCAAATTGTTCCTCCAACACTACTCAGGCCTTGAATTAATCAAGTAGGACACCATTTTATCCACTACAAGAGGTAAGATTCTACCCCATCAGCCTAAATTTTCAGAATTTTGTTAAAATGAAACATGGTTAGGTAAATTCATGAAGATAAGGGTAGGAGCCTTGTATGCATGTAGCCAGCTAATCGTAATCTAGTAAAACGAAATCGGTTAGAGTAATCTTTCACTAAAAAGAGGCCATTTAATCTAAAAGAACACTTAGTGTTTGATAGACTGATCAAGTGAGTTCAAGACATGATCGTTGTTTCTAATTCTAAGTTAAATTATGCCACATTGTGAACTAGATTTAAGATGCTAGAAGGTCTGGTGAATTTTGATAGAAATTAAGGAAAAATCCCAAACCAAGGTATGTATGGCTAACATTCGGTATGAGTTTCTTGCTGAGTATATGTGAATTGATTGCTCGGTTGTGTTGAGGTGTGAGATTTCATTCTCTGATTTTCTTAGTCGACTATTATGATAATTGAAATTGTGAAAGGTAACTTCTATGTGATTACTCTATCATGTGCAAGGTTCGTTAAATGCTTGAGTATGTTAGTATGAAAGAATGGTAACGAACTCAAATGTGTAAATGTAACTAAGTGATAAGGGTTGTGTAACAAGTGATGAAAGGGAGTTGTGAATTGACCTAATTGAACTAAATGACCATGGAAATATCGTATATGACTCACTGTTGGCAAGGTTTATTGTGGCTTAACTTCATATGGATTGTGGGTTGTAATGAATTTATATTCTTGTTGACGAGCATCTTTGTGGTTGAATTAATGGGTGATAAAGACTATTGTGAACACATGATTGTTTGGGTGTTATGAAGGTGTACTCTTGATGATACGAAGCCCTGCGATTTAAATTGTGGTTTGTTATTGTTTGCTATGAAATGTGATTGTAAGGTGGGATCGGGTTGCACGCCGCAACAGAAATGTAAGGTGGGATCGGGTTGCACGCCGCAACAGAAATGTAAGGTGAGATAGGGTTGCACGCAGCAATAGAAGTAATAAGGGTATGATGTGATTTTAAGATGGGATCGGGTTTCACGCTGCAACAAAAATGTAAGGTGGGATCAGGTTGCACGCCGCAACAGAAGTAATAAGGGTGTGATGTGATTGTAAGGTGGGATCGGGTTTCACGCTGCAACAGAAATGTAAGGGGAAATCGGGTTGCACGCCGCAACAGAAGTAATAAGGGTGTGATGTGATTGTAAGGTAGGATCAGATTGCACGCCGCAATAGAAATTTAAGGTGGGATCGGGTTGACGCCGCAACAGAAGTAATAAGGGTGTAATGTGATTGTGAGGTGGGATCGGGTTGCGCGCCGCAACAGGGGAAATGATTGAAATAGGAAAACTGTGGAAACCTCATTTGTGATCCTATGTATCTCTAGGCAATATTTGTTTGGGTTTCTTTAACTGCCTCATATATGTGTATTGTTTGATTTTACATAGAGTAAAGTTTGTTGATACATACTAGTACTATTCAATGGTACTAACGTCCCTTTTCCCGGGGGCACTACATCTTTTATATCGATGTAGGTGGTTCTATAGCAGGTAGCTCAGTTCTCCGTTAATGGTGCCTCCTCTTCATCTTTCAGCAATACTGGTGAGCCCCACTTCCTCCCAGGGTCGTGTGTAATTCATGCCATCTCTTTTGAATCTGTTATGTATTGTAAGTTATAGTCGGGGCCTTGTTGCCGGCAAGTATTGTATAAACTCTTAGTATTCGTAGAGGCTCCGTAGACAAGATGTGGGTGTATATATGTATTTTCGGTAGTAACTGTACGTATTCGGAATCGTGGTCCGTATTGGAAATTTATGTATGTATTGTGTATCTTTTTGGAAATCAACTGTTGAAATGCTAAAAGAGAAATGAACTTAAGTTTGTAAACCCACGCTTAAATCCTAAGTTGTTATTTCATATGGAACATGGTGCATTCTATACACGGGGGAAATGTGTTGGGTAGGAAAGGCAATCCAGGTCCGCTTAACCGGGTTCACCCGGTTAGGTTCCGGTCTCGTCCCTCGGTTTTGGGGTGTGACAGTTTCAAAGAAGATTATCATCCCGGGTATGAAATCGAGAAGCGATAACATCAAAACGATTCCTATGACGTAAGTGTCATTATATTGCCTCTCTTTTTTCTTTGTAGTTAGATTTTTGGAAGGTACTTCATAGTTAAGAAACGTCTAATATCTGTTTTAAGTGTTTAAATATCAAGGAAGGTTGATAAATGTGTTTCCTAATAGTTAGAACTCACGGGACGGTGATCGGAAGCCGTGAGTTCGAGTTACTTGACTTGTAGTGGACTGTTTCTGGGTTGTTTCGTGTTGGCCTCTTATGCTGATGTTTTATGTAGTTTTTGAGGATAAAAGGTGTGGGAAAACAACACATAATGACGGAATGGTGGGCTGGTTGTTCGTCGTTATTTTTGTTAAGGTTGTTTGACGCTACTTTTGTTGTCGTTTCATGTATGAAGTGATTAGGGTGTGTAGGCTGTATTGTGATATATTGTGGTGGCCGGGTATGATATGATGATGATGCCCACAGAGGTGGATGTTTTAGAAATATATATATATATATATATATATATATATATAAATATATTACGCATTTCATGTCACTATCTCTCAAAGGAACTCAGATGCTACAGGTTGTATCTCCTACATCTCTTTACATTACTGTTCTTAGTTATGTTATTCTGCCTTACATACTCAGTACTTTATTCGTACTGACGTCCCTTTTTCTTGGGGACGTTGTGTTCCATGCCCGCAGGTCCCGATAGACAGGTTGACAGTCCTCCTAGTAGGCTATCGGCTCAGCGGAAGGTGTTGTTGCACTCCACTTGCTCCGGAGTTTCCTATTTGGTCAATATGATTGGGACATGCATTGACTGGTATGGCGGGGCCTTTTCCCGACCTTTATGTTGTTTATGTACTCTTAGAGGCTTGTAGACAAATGTCAGGTATATGGATACTTCTATGGCCTTTTCGGCCTATGTTTTGAGTTTATAAATTATCATGTCAGCCTTATAGGCGCGTAGGTCACATGTATAAGTTTCTATATCATGTTAGGTCGTCCTATGTCTAGCATTCCCTTATGTTTTATTTTGGTTATATCATGTTGGTAAGGTACTGGGTGCCTGTCGCGGCCCATAGGTTGGGTCATGACAGAAGTGGTATCAGAGCAGTTCTGTCCTAGGTAGTCTACAAGTCGTGTCTGGTAGAGTCTTTTTTATAGGTGTGTTGTGAACCACACTTATAAGCAGGAGGCTACCGGGCATTTAGGACTGTCACTTTTTTTTCTTAATCTAGATCGTGTGGTAGAGCTCAGTTGTACGAATTCAAACTCCTAAATTCTACTTTATTCGTGATACAATGATACCTCATCCAAGCAGACAGTTGGTAAGAGATTGAATGTGGATGTGGAAGAGTTGAGTCAGAGGAACTTGATTTTGCATCATGCTTATGACGAGTAAATGTGAGGTCTTCAGCAGATTATGTGTATACTAAGACGTGTAAGCTTCTTAATAAGAAGCCTTATGGCATGTATGTCTATCCACCCATATGGTAAAAATTAACGAGAGAATCAGAAAGTAGATACAGGTTTCATCAAGTAAAAGAAGAAAGGTACGAGGTACCCCAAATAGTGAAAATTATCAGTATTTAAATCCAGGCAGAGAAATATAAGCATTATGCGTTACTTTCAACAATAATATAGATATATACAATTGGTCACATTCATCTCAGTTATGCCCTATGAGAGCTAACCGATATAGCTTAAGAGAAGTACGGGATATCAGGATCCAGTTAGGGTTAAAGTAACCCAAAATGTTGGATGGATTGTTACAATTATCTAACATTTTTGGAGGTTAGTGCAGGACATGGTAATAGTTCTCATTGGGAGATAGCCAGATGGTGCACTCTAGAATGTTAGAAAGTTTAGAAGATAGGCATTGGAATCCTAGAAGGGATGAATATTTACCTTAGGATGACTCCTGCCCCTAGTAAAGAGTGAATGTTAGTCGACCCAAGAGCCAATGAGATAGTGCAAAGGGTTCTAAAAGCGAAAGGATGTTTGTTGAAGTTTCAAAATAAGGTAATAGACATAGATATTATCATGAGAATAAGAAGAGAGTAAATGAAGCATTATGAGTAAGATGTGATAAATGACTGATAACGGTAAATCAAAATATGACAGGTGGACAGAGTCTATAGTCAAGTGAAGGAAAAGACAAGAGGAAACATGCCTTTATACAATAAAAGTATAGGCCCTAAAGTCATATCCTCATTTTGTGAAATGAGTCGGTGAGTCCAATGCGATTACCGGAAGGAAAAGTTAGACCCCCCAAGTAATAGAAATTAACATGGGATAGTAAAAAAAAAATCAAAAAAAAAATCGAACATGAATTAGGGATCGAGGGAATTGGAATTAGTCGACATCGTGAGAATTTCAGAGATCGTGTTTGGACAATAATAGAATGGAAAATAGGAGAATAACCTTTAAAGGTCATTCATGAAAACGCTTCCCTAAATCAAGCACTATGAGCAAAGTTAAGCTTAAGGGACAAAATGTCTCAGTTACACCAGGTGTCATCCTTGTGCGTAAGAAATTCAATTATACCTGGTGTAGAAGGGTTACCGCAAGGCGAGTAATATCAGTGAAGATGTGAATGCCAAAGATGAAGAGGTAAATATCGAATGGTAAAGGAGGAATGTGGTAAAAAGGTGAAAGGAATGAGATTTCTTTTTTCCAGATCTTACAGATATAATATGACTCTAGAACATTATGCAAGCATGATGTTGGAGTGAATCAATAAGGGATTCGCACTCGATGATATTGATAAATAAGTGGAAATGCACACTTGATACATATGGATCCCGTACGAGAGGTAAGTTAAGACAAAAGACATAACCCAAGAGGCGTTACATAAAATACAGAAATGATAGTGGACTAACGAGTAGTCTGTGGTTGATTCAAAAAGATCATAGTTATAGCTAAACAAGAGGTCATAGATAAATCAACAAGTCGTGCCAGATAAACGTAGTGAAACCCAACATAGGGAATTCAGTCTCGTAGATATGATGTCATCGTGATCCTTGAGTAATGTTAAGATAGAAGGTTGGGTAGTTAAAGGCACCGTATAAGTGTTGCAAAAATAAAAGAGGGTGTCACTAGGGAGATAACTAAAATTGCAGTTCAGAAGCAACTTACGAGAACAAGGGCGCGGAGGTAAGTAACTAAGGATAATTATAGGCAAGTAAGAATATCAGAATTACCGTGGGTTATAAAATGAAATAAAATCGCGGCTTTAAAAAAGTCAGAGGGTCTTCCCTAAGCACTGCAATGAAAGACTAGCTGATAAATAAGGAAGAAGGCTTCAACATAAGCATAGTGACCTAAAGAAGAAATGGTCTTGTAACAGCAGTCTCACTATAATATTGTATGCACTCCATAAGAAAATGGCACCTATCGTGGGTAATGAATGGGAAGAAGAAAAAAAGTCAAGATTTAATAATTAAGATCATACGAGATACAGGGAACTACAGTATTCATGGGAACTAAGATAAGCCAAGTATGTATGCAACAAGTGGCAGAACGACTAGGAAAAATAATTGCTTACATTTAAAGACAACTGGGAAGGCATGAAAGGAAATCTATGGTGCTAGCATGTTAAAAGGAATGTTGCGAGTAGTATAAATAAATATGTGTAGGTCGCAAGATAAATTATGGTAGAGCAACAAGGTTTAAGCTAGACAGGGGTAAGGATAAGAAAAGGTGAGTGAGAAGGTGACGAGAATAGGTAAGCCCTCAGAAGTTAACCCATCACAACAAGAGAGTTGATGGTTTCCATGAATTTATAAAAATATTAGTATAGCATGAGTGAACCCAAATGAGTTTAAAGCTAGGAGAATTTAGAAAAGATGGAATGCTACCCTAATAGTAAAGTAAGCGTGTAACTGTGATGAATGATAAGAGGATGATGTTTAGGCCTTTGATTGAGTAATGATTTTGAGAACAAGGATTTCATGAACTGCGCGAGATTAGAATACCCCCATAGGATGAATCACATTGGGATTCTATGAAATACAATTATTGGAGTATAGTATCGTCCCTGAGTGGATTAGGAAAATAACTTCAGATATTCCCTGATGAGACGTGAGTCCTAGTGACGATATATTACATAAGAGGTTTCAAGTTATCAATGGTAGATTATAGATCAACATTAAGGTGAATCAACAATAGATGGATGAAAGTTACAAAGTATGAAATGAGATTAGGCTGTCATTATTAAGATGAACAGTAATAAGGAAGCATTAAATGGCTTAGATTTATACATATAGGATATGCAGGGAGAGAGTAACCTGGAGTTGGGTGGAAGGCCTCGATAATAATAAAACGAAGTAAGATTTATAGTACAGTATGACCTACCTAGTTGTGGTAAAACCATAAGCATAGATAACTGAGGCCATGAAACAAAATATAGCAATAGTCATAAGTTCTACAAAGTACCAAGCGAAGAAATTTAGTGCACCTATAGATGCCTAGAGGGACAACTTGTCAAAGTTCTGTATATGTTCCCAAAGTAAAATCTAGAGATTGGCTAAAAACAGGAGTAAAAATGAGCGAAGAGTCACATAGACGCACATACAAGGACAAATTCGTCTAGACTGCATGGCAGAAGGTAGCAACAGTTACGAGATTGGAAGAATTTCGACCACAAGTTGTGGAGTGAGAAAGAGGACTAAAGGGGGGGATTTCCCTAGCCTTTGGATTTATTCACTGAAAAAAATCCTTGGATGGCAAGGACAATATTAATGTATTCATAAGAGTTATTTCTTAAGAGAGGGACAAGTGCATTAGTCAACATTCGAGGACGAATACAAAGGGGGGAATGATGCAACACCCCATGTTTTCATACGTGAGAGTACGCCGTAAGTCAATTGATGTAAACTCAAAAATAAGATTATATTTGGAAGAATATAAAGTAAGTTAATCATTTTACCTTGGAGGTTACAAATATTTAAGATCATGAATAACGAGTACCGAGAGGGTTGAAAATCTTAGAAGCTAAACCAATTGAAGAAAATAAGTTTCGTCGAAAGTAGACGAGTTTGGAATTTTATAACATGTACTTTAGGGTGAGACTATGGTTCATTACATGATAAGGAGGTTATTTTATGCGTTATTTTTTCATATAATAGTTGTGTGCTACGTCAAGCAAGTTGTGGAACAAAAGTTGGCAAAGGTCTTCACAAGTTACATTCATAAAATTGTTGAAACTTAAGTCAAATGTATCTGAGCTTTTCTCCCAATATACTTGGAATTAGGGGATGACATACCTACCAAATTGAATATCTATGAATCTATTCCAACACATTAAACCGTTCATCGATATGACATAGGAGTAGAGAGCAGTTTCACGAGACTGCGCAGACATCATAAGTGACAAGTAGGTGGATCACTAAAGATTTTTGAGCAATACATTTTGTGTGTTATATGAGGTCTTATTGGGACATAATATATACCAAATTTAAGGTCTTTTAATTTAGTTTCCAAATCTCTTAACCGTTCGTTCATACGACATCCGGATAAAAATATATAAGCGTCGGAAGATGGGCCAATGTTAGGGTGCCAAGCTAGCATCTCTTTGACTTTTCCAAAGTTGATATATATAAGTCTTAGGTCGACTTTCTCTTAATTTTTCAGTTCAACACGACCAGAGAACACCCATAAACATATCCTTAAGCTATCTTCTTGGGTTTCAAAGAAGATTATCATCCCGGGCATGAAATCGAGAAGCGATAACATCAAAATGATTCCTACGATGTAAGTGTCATTATACCGCCTCTCTTTTTTCTTTGTAGTTAGAGTTTTGGAAAGTAATTCATAGTTAATAAATGTATAATATCTGTATTTAAGTGTTTAAATATAAAAGGAAGGTTGATAAATGTGTTTCCTAATAGTTATAACTCACGGGACGGTGATTGAAAGCCGTGAGTTCGAGTTATTTGACTTGTAGTGGACTATTTCTAGGATGTTTCGTGTTGGCCTCTTGTGCTGATATTTTATGGAGTTTTGGAGGATAAAAGGTGTGGGAAAACAACACTGACGGAATGGTGGGATGGTTTTTTGTCGTTATTTTTGTTAAGGTTGTTTGACACTACTTTTGTTGTCGTTTCATGTATGAAGTGATTAGGGTGTGTAGGTTGTTTTGTGATATATTGTGGTGGAGATAAGGTAGGAAAATAATGCATATATGTTGTTATTGTTTTGTTCTTATTTTTGTTGGTATATGGTATTGGAGGAGGGCCTTGTTACTGGGAAGATGTTGCCGAATTTACATAAACGAGCTACTAGCTTAAGTTACAGACTTAGATCTTGCTCAACACTAATTTTGAATCTCCTTATGATATGATAGATTGAGTTGACTTGTTTGAAGAGTTTCTTGGAAGGTATTAAGGACTCAAATTGGTTAAGGTATGTTAAGGCTCTTCCTTCATTCTTTTGGCATGATCTAAAGTGAAATGAACGTAAACGATACGCTTTTTAATAATGAATCTACTCCTAGCGACTAAGGTGGTCCATGTTGTTATTTCCTTACAAAGTTCTAAGAAAGTATGTATGATCCTTGAGTCCTAGTGAAGCTCATGTTCACGGTATGATGTCCATAATGTTAATAGAAGGTGCAACTACCTTACGTCACTCCAAAAGGTTTAGAGTGTGATTTCACGAGTCCAACATGCATTATATATAATATCTATTTTACTCTACCGAGCCGCGCTATAGTTGGCCAGGTATGGCACCTATTGTGCAGCCACTGATCAATTGGGTTTACCGAGCTCCACGTGGCTGGGTACGATTCTACCGAGCCTTATGATGGTCGGGTATCTTTTTACCGAGTCCTCTACGAGGTGGGGTATGATATGATGATGATGATGCCGCAAGAGGCGGATGTTTTTGAAAGAATATATATATATATATATATATATATATGTTGTCACCACCTAAAATCCATAAGGTCGTGATGGCGTCGGACATCATTGTCAGGCAAGCCAATAATTAAATAGTTAAGTTAAATTTCCTGTTTTTGCATTTTTGAAATAATTACCTTTCACTTTATTACATGATAACTGAATAAAATCTGCTAAGTAAATACGATAGTTTAATATTCCATTTTTTTATAAAATACATCCCAAACACATCCCAGAACCCGGTGACACAAGTACATGAGCAAATTCTGAGTATTTTACAATTTCCACAAGCTTGTCCGAAATATACTTGGACGAGGAAATTAAACTAAAATGAATACAATACGAGGGAGACTCTGTCAGCTGCGGATCGCCTCCGGATGATGCAGCTTGCCTAAGTCTCCAAACCAGCTACATCGCTATGATAGTCCCTGTGCAATAAAAATGCACAGCAAGTGTAACATGAGTATGAAAACAACATGTACTCCGTAAGTATCCCGCCTAACCTCAGAGAGGTAGTAACGAGAGGTCGAATTAGACACTTGCTAGAAGTCAATTTAGTATAATCAAGTAAGACACTAAGCATGAATGTCATAGGCAATTTATTAAAATCAGGAATAAATAATATCAACTCCTTCCACATTTAACACTTTAAATCTTCGTCATTTCAGTTGACAATTTAAATCATAATCATGGATAAGAAACATCAGACTTATTTCACATTTTACACATCAATTCTTCTTCTTCTTAACTGGCCATTACAAACTTTCTTAGGCCGATAAACATGTATAAATCATAGGAAATACGTAGCATTAATCATGCGCAAACAAAGTGCCGAGGGTCGAACGGCGGACCAATAATAATAAAATGTGCACTGTCGAGGGTCGAACGGCTCGAACCATAGATGCATCTATCTTCCCCGCTCGCGAATCGATCATGCGACGCGGTTATAGATAAATACAGGGTTATCCTGCTCGCGAATCATACATGCGACTGAGGCACCCATAGATACACGTATTCACACAATAAGTCCGCACTTTTATCAAGGAAGCAGTTACTTAGGAAAGTTGTAAAATTCTTCTTAAAGGAACACGAAAAATAGCATTTAAATCTTTGTTTTGAAACTCATTTGCCATGTTTAATAATATTAAATAATATAACCTTATCAGGAACACAATTATCCATGAAGGAATCAATTCTCTTTCTAACTGATTCAGAAAGGTACACTCTAGCCTTTTTAGGAAATAATTACCAATTCAATAGCATTATCAGTCTAATAATATTGGCAGGATCAACACATAAGGCATGCTTGTGGGTCCTAGACTACCTGGACATAAGTATATTAGTAGCTACGCACGGACTCCCATCACCTCGTGCGTACATAGCCCCCCGCAAATAATAGCATGTATTCATTTAGTTTACCCATGGGGACAATTCCCCCTCACAAAGTTAGAAAGGAGACTTACCTCGCTCCGAAATTCCATAACCGGCTTCCAAGCCCTTCCGTCAACTCCAATGGATGCACAATGACCCAAAACTACCCAAATAACGACAAACCAATGAAAATATACTCTAATATTAAAAATTCAAATTACGCAAACTCCCATCTCCACTCAAGGAATTGACAAAAATGCCCTCGGGCCCATATGCCTGGATTCCAAAATTTCTCGAAGATAAACTCTACCCGTAGCTTTACTAGCTCAAATATACAATTTACTCAAATTTCATGCTCAGTTTCGTGGCTAAAAATCCAAATTACCAAATTTCTAGGTTTTCTTCAAAATTCCAAATTTTCCACAATTTTTCATGTTCAAATCCATGCATATACTTTGTATTTAACTTGAGATGAGTTGGAATAACTTACCTTGTGATCCTTGACGAAAATCCCTCCTTGAAGCTCCCCACAATCGCCCATGCCAAATGAAAATAGGAGGAGAAATGACAAAATTCTTGTTTTAAAACATTCTGCCCAGGCCACATTTCCTCACCTGCGATCCAAACTTCGCACCTGCGCTCCCGCAGGTGTGCCAAAACTCCCGCATCTGCGGCTTCCTCGGCTCTAGCCAAAACTCGCACTTGCGTCCCATTATCCGCATATGTGCCTACGCAGGTAAGGAAACTGCATCGCACATGTGCTCCTAGACAAGCCATCCAAATCTCGCACCTGTGGCCCCTAAGCCGCACCTACAGCCAAAGCCTCGTAGGTACGGTCGCACCGGACACCAACAACTCCAGCTCCTCTTCTAACATCAAATTTAATCCGTTAACCACCCGGGATCCACCCGAGGCCCTCGAGACCCCATCCAATTACACCAGCCTGATCCAAAACATAATGCGGACTTGCTCGAGGCCTCAAATCACATCAAACAACGCCATCGCGAATCGCACTAAAATTCTAACTTTATGAACTTGAAATTTCCAACTTCTACATGCGATGTCAAAACCTATCAAATCACGTCCGAATGACCCCAAATTTTGCACACCAGTCACATTCGACATTATGGACCTCCTCCAACTTCCGGAATCGTATTCCGACCCCGATATCAAAATTATCACTTCCGGTCAGATTTCTCAAAAACCTTCAAATTCCTATCTTTAGCCAAATGACTTCAAAATGACCTACGGACATCTGAAATCATCATATGAACCTGCTGGAACCTTCAAATCCTGATTCGGAGGTCATTTACTCAAAATTCAAATCTTAGTCAATTTCTCCAACTTAAGGCTTCTGAAATGAGAATTTTCTTTCCAATTTGACTCTGAACTTCCCGAAATTCAACTTCGACCATGCCTACGAGTCATGATACCTGAAATGGAGCTGCTCATAACTTAAAATGGTTGAACGACGCACTAGAGCTTGAAATGAACGGTCGGGTCGTTACATTCTCCCCCACTTAAACAGACGTTCGTCCTCGAACGTGCTAAGACTGCTCTGGAGTTATCTGAAATCACTATTTAACACTTCACGCACATGACCGTGCTACCACAACCCACCTGAGTACATTAGCTTGATCAAATCCGAAGATTTCTTGTTTTATCAATATAATAAGCTCCTAATCCAGTTCCAACACCTGAAATTTTCTCTGCCAGGCCTAGTTCCAATATATAAATACTGCATCAACTACCACACGATATACCAGAACATGACTGCATACCTTTGCTGAATCAGCACCATGCACTACATAACTCATCATCTGACCACAATGACACTCTCTGAACCTTAATAGCCAAAATTCCACGAATCTGATGCTCCCAATGCACCTTATGATATAGATATAGATATACATCCTGCTATATTGCTGGAGTTACCGCCACAACAGAGGAGATGTGTAGAAATTTCTAACCAATTGCAGAGTTAACCGAACATTGAATCATTCATCTTGACTAAGGCCACCATCTCATTACAAACCAATAAGGGTAACTGTCCTTCAATGTATTTCACATAATCTTATCGCACTAGATCCTAGATCCAAAAATCTCGTCTCACCCAGTATGAACTGCTCAGACAACAAATCACCCCAAACATGACCAATAGTCTCACATGACACCACAACGCGTCAATAGGCCATAACTCGAACATGATACCTAAAGAAATGACTCAGGAAGGGACTACTCAACTCACGCAACTAATATGAACTTTCCTCAGAATACAGGAAGTATAACATAAGAAAAATAAATACAGGGAACCATCCTCATCATCACGCTGTTACGGCGTGCAACCTGATCCAAATAATATATCCGTGGCCGCGTGCCACCCGGTCCCATCATAAAATTCACATAAGGAGATATACACGGAGCTAAATTGCTCACTAACACAAATATCGAACATCAGTCACAAGCATGCTAAGTGCACAATACCATCCTGGGGAGACTGATAAAGCCATATGCTACAAAACTCGAGCAAAACTGAGTTGCGCTATATAATGTGAAATCTCAAGAGTCATTCTGGTCACATAACATCATCACTACGTGGGAATCTCAACACATAAGAAATTATCAAGTCGTTCCACAACTCACACACCACGACGTAATATTACATGAAATGAACGAAGACGGAACAACATCTGTTGTTCTAACACCTTTCCATGAAAAGCGCTCTACTGACATGAACATGCCTTACTCATACAAAGCCCATAATCATATTTAAATCCATCCACAAACATCGAGTCTACCTTGCTTGCACCAAACTAGGCTAATAGCTTTACCTGGGTCCATATTAACCCACTTCCTCTCATAAAACGCAAGAACAACATCATAGCCGGGTCAAACACCCCACAATCCACAACCAAATGAACTGAACGCCTTCCAGGCATAAATTCTCAAATAAGCAATATTGCACTTCTTTATACTCAGTCCAAATAATTAATCCATTAAGTGACTACATGTCACGCTCATATGATCATCCCGTGGTCACGCCCCCACGACCTTCCACACAAGGTAGCAAGTCTGCACATCCACCACTGGCCACACTAACGCTGTAAAACAAATCAAGAACCCATAACTAGGATGCAAAGCCTCTTGCACCAAACATCGATCTCAGGTGACACTGAAGACAACACCAGCTTACTCTAAAAATTCAAATCCCTTTTTCTTTCTCATCCGAGCTCATGACATCCTTGTCAACACCAAACCGCAACCTCAATTCCTTACTTCCAGTTACATACTGCTTACCGCACCTAACATGCCAATATGAGATAGCGCAAGAATTCCATCATAAATTCTGAACCACTAATAGGGTGAACACCTTCATCACATAAAGACCTTTTTACTTAACTCAATTCAAGAGAACAATCACAACACACGAGTGAATTAACAATTCCTTTGTCTCTTGGAAAACAAGAAGTTGGTAGAGCCCTGTGTGATTTAGGGGCTAGTATAAATTTGATGCCATCTTCTTTGTTCAAGAAACTCGGATTGGGGTTCTTAGACCTACCAAAATCACCTTACAGTTATTAGATAGGTCTCTAATTATGTCGGAAGGAATTATTGAATATGTGCTAGTTCGAGTGGGAAAGTTTATTCTTCCCGCTGATTTTATTATGCTTGATTACGAGGCAGATGAGGAAGTGCCCATTATTTTGGGGTGACCATTCTTAGCTACTGGTGGAGCAATTATTGATGTGAGGGCAGGGAAGTTAAAAATGAGAGTTGATGATGAAGAGGTCACTTTTAATGTGTACAAGGCACTTAAACTCCCAAAGCATTATGAGGACCTGTGCATGATTACTGTGGTCGACGTGAAGGGGATAGAGCAGAGTCCTTATGTGAATGGCAGCGATCCAGAGGAGGTGGTGTTGCAAACTGAGGGTGTAAAAATAATTGAGAAAAGAACCAGAGATGAAAAAAGAGACCCATTAAGAGCGTGCAAAAAGGCTAGGCTTCATGGGAGAAAGCAGAAGAGGAAGCGCCCAGCCTGAGCAAAGTAGCAGAGTCGTGCCACGACTATAAATAAGGCGCTTGTTGGGAGAAAACCCATCCTGTATATCTATTTTGTTTTTAAATTTTTTTTAGTGTCAGTTTTATGTTGTTTTTATTTTGTAGAGTAGGGGAAGTCTGAGTACCCAAAATTTGAAGCTGAGGGGCATGTTCGAGCTTAAGTGTGGGGTCATCTCGACTCTAAAGATTGAGAATCATGTCCGAGCGAGGCCAGTATTTCTCACCCTTGTTTTAATGTTTTTCTTTGCGATTATGCATCGAGGACTATGCATAACATAAGTGTGGGGTGGGAAAACTACTTTCTGAGGTATAATTGTATAAAATTATTATTTTTTAGAAAAATCTCAGATTTTTCCCAACGATTGATCTGTTGGACAATTTTCTTGAGGGATAACGTCCGATTTAAAAACACCAAAAAGATTTTTTTTTAAATTTTTTTTAGGATAGTTAGGTAGTATCCCTTGGTTTTTCTTTGGGCACCGGTTCTTTTCCAAGGGTGTAACTCGAACCGGATACTTTAAATTATTTTGTTTTTTTAGAGTAGTAGGAAGAAACTGAGTAACTTAGAAATACCTGCCGACATATTTGGTGCCGGCATATCAAGTTATGACATACATTCTGCTTTCCCTTATATTTGGTTTGACATGTGATGCCTGAGTAAAAAAAATAGCCTATTTTGTGACACCTTAGCTCAGTTGTTTGACTTGTATGCTACATAGTGTGATATTGCTTAATTCTCTCTATTTTGTGTTCTTGCTTGACTTGAGAGTTGAATAAAACCGTTGTGATTGAGTCATGTGCAATGTATGAGTGAGGTTTAGTGATTTTCTATGCTATTCTGTGTAGTCTAGAACTTGCCTCGTGTGTTAATCGAAGCGAAAGTTTAGGTTATGCTAGTCTAGGAGATGACGTAGGCATTTTCTTACTTGATCATGGATGTGCTTTTCATATAAGAATTACATTTCACATTGTTAGCCCCTTTGAGCCTTTTGACCTTTTCTTTGGTGCCTACATTATAAGTCGTACCCCTCTTTTGTTCTTAAATTGAGATTTTTGCACCTTTTCCTCCTAAGGCACTTAGTCTCTAAAAGAAGTAAGGTGAGATATTGGGGAGTAGCTTTTGAGTGGAGCCATGGAAAGTCCTGTTAGTGCACTAAAAATTGTATTCAAAATCCACTAGCCAAGGAACTTTCACGTATGGAGTGTGTGCAGGAAAGAAAGAAAAAAATGATAGTAAAAGTATGTACAAAAAGATACACACCTCCAAGTTTTTATTAATTTGTGCTAGTAAAAATATAGAAGTGCTTAATTGAAAAAGTGTTATGTTGAATATGAATTGTGGCAAGGAAATTGGTTGAGAAGAATGTGTGTTGATTTGTGAAGGTAGT
>MDKI01265583.1:0-31467 GCA_005239505.1 Nicotiana paniculata | reverse complement strand
TTTCCTTTACTTCCTCCTTTAGAAAAGTCTTTCTTTGAGAACCCAATTTTCAAAAATCCAAAAATCCAAAAATATTTTCTTTCTTCTTTACAAGTTTTTCTTTCGAAATTCCAAAAAAAAAAAAGAAATCCAAAACAAATAAATATACTTTCTTTCTTCTTTAGAAGTCTTTCTTTGAAAAATTTTGAATTTTTTTTTTTCAAAATCCAAAAAAAAGAGTTAGGTTATTTACTTTATTCGCAATCTTCCCGAACTACGCAAGATCTGATTCATGTTCACACATGATACATAGGCAACCCACATCAGGTGTAAAGACCCGTAAAGTTTCATGGCTAAAAATAATGCCCAAATAGGTCCCCGTGTTGTTATAACTATAGAAATCCTTAAAACGGACCCCTTTTGAGTAAAAAGTACCCCGGGACTTAAAAGATAAAATTTTCCAGATTTGTGCAGGTCTGCGTTCCACTATGAGATCGCAGATCAAGTATGCGGACCGCATATTGGTCACATACTGGACAGTTTGTTATCCATTTTGAGGACAGTTATGCGGCCTAGAATGCGATCGCATTTCACGAATGCGGGCCGCATAGTTGTCGCATTCTTGCACCTTGACTTTTATGGAGGGAGTTATGCAACGCACTATGCGATCGCATAACAGGTATGCAGACCGCACAATGGTCGCATACCCGGGCAATCTACTTTTCTTTTTGGCCCATTTGAGGGCCAATTATGCGACAGGAATGCGGACCGCATAGCAGGCATGCGATCGTATTCCTGACCGCATTTCTGCTTCGGGACTCTTAAATTTCTAATTTTATACCCGACCCCCAGTTCATTAAAACACCTCCCCCCTTCATTTTAAGCCTATTGTCTTGATAAATTACAGAGAGGAGAGAGTGGGTTCTAGATAGAGAGAGTTCCATCTTCATCAAATTGTTCCTCCATCACTACTCAGGCCTGAAATTGATCAAGTAGGACACCATTTTCTTCACTACAAGAGGTAAGCTTCTACCCATCAACCTTAATTTCCAAACTTTGGTTGAAATAAAACATGGTTAGGTAAGTTCATGAAGATGGGGGTAGGAGTCTTGCATGCATGTAACTAACTAATCATAATCTAGTATAAGGAAATGGGTTAGAGTAATCTTTCACTAAAAAGAGGCCATTCAACCTAAAGGAACACCTAGTGTTTGATAGAATGATCAAGTGAGCTCAAGACATGATCCTTGTTCCTAATTCTAAGTTAAATTATGCCATATTGTGAACTAGATTGAAGGTGCTAGAAGGTCCGCTGAATTGTGTAGAAAATTTAAGGGGTATTCCGATTCAAGGAATGTATGGATAACTTTAAACTTTGTAGACTTACCTTGTTGGTGTCCGAGTACACGGTATGAAATTCTTGCTTGAGTATATGTGAACTGTTTGTCCTGCTATGTTGAGTTGTACAAATTCATTCTCTGATCTTATTAAGTCAATTACTATGCTAATTGAGATTATGAAGGGTGATTCTTTGTGCCTATCCTACCATGTGTAAAGCTCGTTAAATGTTGAATACTTCGGTATGAGAGGATGTTCTGCAAAACGAAAGAAATGAAAATGAAATAAAGTGTTGAATGTATCTAAGTGCTATCCTACCATTGTGGCAACACCATGCATGAATTATTGATTGGTAAGGATCATTGTGCGTTGATTTCACATAATTATTGGTTGATATGAACTTATGTTCTTCATGATAAAGATCCTTGTAATATAATTGTTGGTGGTTGCTGTTGTGAAATGTGATTGTAAGGTGGGATCGGGTTTCACGCCGCAACACGAAGTAATAAGGGTGAGATGAGAATGTACGGTGGGATCAGGTTGCACGCCGCAACACAAAGTAATAAGGGTGGAGAGGTAATAAGGGTGAGATGAGAACGTACGGTGTGATCGGGTTGCGCGCCTCAACAAATGCATAATTGAAATGAGTAACTGTGGAATCTCCATTTGTAACTTTCTGTATATCTGTGTGGTACTTGTGTGGTTACCCTGACTATCTTCCAATTGTGTATTGTGTGATTCTACTTGGAATAACCTTTGTCCATACATGCTAGTACTATTCAATGGTACTAACGTCCCTTTTGCCGGGAGCACTACATCTTTTATATGGATGTAGGTGGTTCCCCAACAGGTAGCTCAGACCACCGATAGTGGTGTTTCCCCTTCGTACCTTCAGCAGATCTGGTGAGCCCCACTTCCTCTTGGGGCCGTGTGTAGTCTATAGCATCTTTTTGTATATGTTATGTCTTTTAAAATATAGCTGGGGCCTTGGTTCCGGCAAGTATTATGTAAACCCTTAGTACTCTTAGAGGCTCCGTAGACAAGATGTGGGTTGTACATATATGTATTTTGGCCGGTAAGTTATTTTACTAGTAATCGTGGTCCGAATCAAAATTATTGTATGTTTTGTGATTATCAAATGTGGAAATGATAAAAGAATAATTTGAACTCAAGTAGTAAATTCATGCGTAAACTCTAAATTGCTAATTCATGTGGAATAATGTACATTATAAACACGGGGTGATGCGTTGGGTAGGAAAGGCAATCCAGGTCCGCTTGACCGGGATCATCCGGTTGGGCGCCAGTCTCGTCTCTCGATTTTGGGGCGTGACAAACTTGGTATCAGAGCCTAAGGTTTTAAAAGTGTCCTAGGATGTCTCGGAGCCGTGTCTAGTATAGCCCTTCTTATCAGTGTGTTGTCAACCACATCTATATTTAGGGAGCTGCATGGACATTTAGGAAAACATCCTTTCATTGTTACTCTGTATCTTGCGATGAAGTTGAAGATGAAAACACCTTTATCTAACTCGTGCATTATTCTAATTTTCAGTAAATGGCACCCATGAAGAGAGCCCGACTCGGTCCAGAGGCCAATGCCACCCCAAGAGTGGCCGTGAATTCTTTATCTGATGGTGCAGGTGAGAATGATTCCCCGATCCTGAATCTACCTGACTCTTCCATCCCAGGCCAGAATATTCCTATTCCTTCTCCAGCGGAGGGTGCTACAGTCCCTCCCGCTGATGTTCCTGATTCTTCTTCAGTCCTAGCTTCCGGTCCTGGTATTTCTGATAGGGATCTCATGGGAGCTGTTCAGATGTTGACTCAGCTAGTGGCCTCCCAGGACCAAATATCACATGTTTCCCCCGCATCCTCTAGCGAGCAAGGGGATTCTTAGGGTTCCAGGGTCAACCAGTTTCTGCGGTTAGCCTCTCCAGAGTTCACATCCACCGACCTAGAGGCTGATCCTCAGGAGTTCATTGATGAGATGCGCAAGACTCTCCGAGTTATGAAAGATACAGAGACCGGGGGTTGATTTGGCCTCCTATCAGTTAAAGGGAGAAGCATATTCGTGGTTTGAGATGTGGGAGGGGTCCCGTGGGGAGGGGAGCCCTCCAGCAAAGTGGGATGAGTTTGTTGATGCCTTCATGGATCAATTCTTTCCTGTCGAGACTATGGCAGCCCGTGCTGTGGAGTTTGAGGTCCTTAATTAGGGCAACAAGACTGTGTGGGAGTACCACATGGAGTTCATGCGCCTGTCCAAATATGCCATCCACATGATGCCGACTATGGAGGCCAGAGTTCGACGGTTTGTTCAGGGCCTTGGTCCCTTGGTTGTTAATGAAGCTGCTACAGCTGCCTTGCATTCGGATATGAATTAAGGGAAGATCGTGGGATTCACCCAGGCCACAGAGGCTCGGAAGTTGAAGATAAGAATGAAGAGGGAGATTAGTAGTAGGGCCCGGTCAGTGGGCAACCCTGGAAGTTCAGTTGGAAGAGGGAGATCAGTCCTTGGGAGAGGGTCATCGGGGCCATCCCAGTACTATGCTCAGTCCTCAGCCAGTGCCCCGCCATTAGGGCCTAATTATCAGCGGGGAGGTTGTTTTAGACCAGGTCCAGACAGCAGGAGGTTCCATAAGTCGGGTCATTCCGGTGGGAGGTTCCAGCAGCAGCGGAGGGCACCATGCCCTAAGTGTGGGAGGTTTTATTTTGAGCCTTGTTACTTGGATATACCCGTATGCTATAGATGTGGAGAGAGAGGCCATATCCAGCGAGACTGACGCACACCCAGTCAGGGCGCGGGTAGGGGTACTGCTCATCTATCCAGCTCTTCAGCCGCTACATCTTCAGCACGCCCTCTAGATCCAGCAGGGCGCGGTACAGTTAGGGGTGGAGCACGGGGTCGAGGGGGACCCAGTCGGTTCTATGCTTTGAGTGGCCGCTAGAGTGCGGAGGCTTCCCCAGATGTTGTCACAGGTATTCTTACTGTTCAGTCACATGATGTTTATGATCTTATTGATCCCGGGTCTTCTTTGTCATATGTTACTCCATTTATTACTTCAAGTTTTGGGATAGAACCCGAACAGCTTCACGAGCCGTTCTCTGTGTCGACTCGGGTTGGTGATTCCATTACGGTCGTGGAGTCTATAGGAATTGTGTTGTCACGGTGCGTGGTCGGGATACCACGGCCGATCTTATTGAGTTAGAAATGGTAGATTTTGATGTAATTATGGGGATGGATTGGCTCTATTCGTGCTTTGCTAAAATCGACTGCTGAACCAGGATTATGAGGCTTGATTTTCCTAATGAATCAGTTATCGAGTGGGAGGGGAATAATATTGTTCCAAGAGGTAGATTTATTTCCTACCTTAAAGCCTCAGAGATGATCAGAAAAGGGTGCATCTACCATTTGGTCCTGGTTGCAGACACCACTTCAGAGGTGCCTGCTCCCGAATCTGTGCCTATTGTGAATGAATTTCTTAAAGTATTTCCGAACAAGCTTCCTGGGATTCCACCAGATAGAGAGATTGATTTCGGGATTGATGTATTTCCAGATACACAGCCAATATTTATTTCACCTTACCGAATGGCGCCAGTAGAATTAAGAGAGTTAAAAGAGCAATTGAAAGATCTATTGGAAAAGGGTTTCATACGGCCAAGTGAGTCGCCTTGGGGCGCACCGGTTCTTTTAGTTAGAAAAAAAGACGGATCGCTTCGGATGTGTATTGATTATCGGCAGCTCAACAAGGTCACCATCAAAAACAAATACCCATTGCCTCAGATAGATGATTTGTTCGATCAGTTGCAAGGTGCTAGGTTCTTCTCAAAGATTGATTTGTGGTCCGGGTATCACCAGTTAAAAATCAGGGAGCAGGATATTCCTAAGACTCCCTTCAGGACTCGATATGGGCACTTTGAATTTCCGGTAATGTCTTTTGGTGTAACCAACGCCCCAGCAACTTTTATGGATCTTATGAATTGGGTTTTCAAACCGTTTCTTGACTCCTTTGTGATTGTCTTCATTGCCGACATCCTTGTTTGTTTGCGAAGTCAGGAAGATCATGCTATTCACCTCAGGGAAGTTCTGCAGACTCTTCATCAACACCAGTTGTATGCAAAGTTTTCAAAATGTAAATTTTGGCTAGAATCAGTCGCCTTTTTGGGCCATGTTGTCTCCAGGGAAGGGATTCAGGTTGATCCCAAAAGATTGCAGCGGTAAAGGATTGGCCTAGGCCAACGACCCCGACAGAGATTCGCAGTTTCTTGGGTTTGGCTGGATATTATTGAAGATTTATGGAGGGATTCTCTATCCTCGCCTCCCCATTGACTAAGCTGACGCAGAAAATGGTTAAGTTTCAGTTGTCAGATGCTTGCGGAAAGAGTTTTCAGGAATTGAAATTGAGATTGACTACGGTGCCGGTGTTGACCTTGCCAGAGGGTACAGAGGAATTTGTGGTTTATTTTGATGCTTCAAGGGTTTGTTTGGGGTGTGTGTTGATGCAGTGCGGGAAGGTTATAGCGTATGCTTCTAAGCAACTCAAGAATCACGAGAAGAATTATCCGACGTATGATTTGGAGCTCGCAGCGGTTGGGTTTGCATTAAAAATCTGGCGGCATTATCTTTATGGGGTCCACGTGGACGTGTTCTCATACCACAAGAGTCTTCAGTACTTATTCAAGCAGAAGGAGTTAAACTTAAGACAACGGAGGTGGTTAGAGTTTCTCAAGGATTATGATATGAATATTTTGTACCATCCAGGAAAGGCGAATGTAGTAGCCGATGCTCTTAGTCGGAAATCCATGGGTAGCTTGGCTCATTTGGAAGCAGGTCAGAGGCCTTTGGCTCGGGAGGTTTATCAGTTGGCTAGTCTGAGGATCTGTCTTTCTACCTCAGACGAAGGGGATGTCGTGGTACGTAATGGAGCAGAATCTTCACTTGTAACGGAAATCAAGGAAAAGAAATTCAGAGATCCAGCATTGGTGCAGTTGAGAGAGACAATGCTGAATCATAAGACTACAACATTTTCACTCGGCAATGATGACGGTGTTTTGCGGTGCCAAGGGAGACTATGTGTTCTGGACGTTGATGATCTTCGAGAGAGGGTATTGGAAGAGGCTCAAAATTCCAGGTATTCGATACACCTAGCTTCTACGATGATGTATCATGATCTCAAAGAGATTTATTAGTTGAATGGTATGAAGAGGGGTGTGGCGTACTTTGTGGCTAGGTGCCCGAATTGTCAGCAAGTGAAGGCCGAGCATCAGAGGCCCGGTGGGTTGGCGCAGCTTATGGAAATACCAGTATGGAAATGGGAGATGATCAATATGGACTTTGTGGTGGGGTTACCTCGCACTCCACGTAGGTTCGACTCAGTTTGGGTAATAGTGGATCGGCTCACGAAGTCGGTGCACTTCTTGCTCGTCAAGTCCACCGATACTGCAGAAAAGTACGCTCAGTTGTATATCAAGGAAATAGTCAGACTCCATGGCACTCCAATATCTATTATCTCGAATCGAGGGGCCCAGTTCACAGCTAACTTTTGGAAGAAATTTCAGTAAGGTTTGGGTATGCAGGTATATCTCAGCACAACATTTCACCCACAGACTGATAGGCAGGCAGAGCGGATCATTCAGACGCTTGAAGATATGTTACAGGCTTGTGTATTAGATTTCAAGGGTAGCTGGGATGATCACTTGCCGCTTATAGAATTTGCTTGTAATAACAGTTCCATGTTAGTATTCAGATGACCCCATTTGAGGCGTTGTACGGAAGGAGGTGTAGGTCTCCGATTTGAAGGTTCAAGGTTGGCGAGGCGGAACTGTTAGGACCGGATCTTGTGCACCAAGCTATGGAAAAAGTTAAGGTCATTCAGGAAAGGATGAAAACTGCTCAGAGTCGTCAGAAATCCTATGCGGATGTTCGTCGAAGAGACTTGGAGTTTCAAGTGGATGATTGGGTATTCTTGAAGGTGTCTCCCATGAAAGGATTAATGCAGTTTGGGAAGAAAGGGAAATTGAGCCCAAGGTATGTCGGGCCATATAGGATTACTCAAAGGATAGGATAGGTGGCTAATAGTCTAGAATTGCCCCCTGAAATGTCATTAGTGCACCAGTGTTTCATGTGTCCATGTTGAAGAAGGTGATTGGGGATCCATCCGCCGTTGTGCCGGTTGAGATGGTTGAAATTAATGAAGGATTGTCTTATGAACAGGTTCCAGTTGCTATTCTTGATAGGCAAGTCCATAGATTGAGGAACAAAGAGATTGCTTCTGTTAAATTATTATGGCGGAGTCAAGAAGTCGAAGAAGCCACATGGGAAGCGGAAAATGAAATGAAAGAGAAATATCCCCAATTGTTTGAATAAGTCCGGTAGTGATTTTGATAGTTGTCATTCCTAAGCAAGTATATATTGTGTTAAATTTTGTGCAAGAACACTCTACTCCCCTAATTACCCTACTATTGTGACTTCCCAAACTTTGTGCCATAAATGTAAATGTTGTTATGAATAGCTGAATTATGTGCAACTCATTGTAATAGTTGAATTATGTGCAAATTTGTGGAGATAACCGAACTATGTGAGTCTTGTGAAGTATTTTGAATTACATATAGCTTGTTGAAAGGACCGGGTTATGAGAAAGTTGATAGAGTAATTGGTAATGTGTGGAATTGGTTAAAAATGTGTTTCGAGGGCTCCCTGATAGGTAGATAGTCCTAATTACAAAGGAAACTCTGGCGAAATTTTCAGAAAATATCGGAGTTAGTAAAAATTTGGGGGTTGGTTTATTTTCTGTTTTCCTACTTTAGTGATTCCCCGAACCTTATTCGAGGATGAATTATTTTAAGTGGGGGAGAATATAAAGACCCGTAAAATTTCATGGCTAAAAATAATGCCCAAATAGGTCCCCGTATTGTTATAACTGTAGAAATTCTTAAAACGGACCCCTTTTGAGTAAAAAGTGCCCCAGGGCTTAAAAGATAAAATTTTCCAGATTTGCGCAGGTCTGCGGTCCACTATGCATTCGCAGATCAGGTATGCGGAACGCATAGTGGTCGCATACCTGGACAGTTTGCTATCCATTTTGAGGACATCTATGCGGCGTAGAATGCGGGCCACATAGTTGTCGCATTCTTGCACCTTGACTTTGCGGAGGGAGTTATGCGATGCACTATGCGATCGCATAACAGGTATGCGGGCCGCATACCTGGGCAGTCTACTTTTCTTTTTGGCCCATTTGAGGGCCAATTATGTGACAAGAATGCGGACCGCATAGCAGGAATGCGATCGCATTCCTGACCGCATTTCTGCTTCGGGACTGTTAAATTTCTAATTTTATACCCGACCCCCAGTTCATTAAAACACCTCCCCCCTTCATTTTAAGCTCATTTTCTGATAAATTAGAGAGAGGAGAGAGTGGTTCTAGAGAGAGAGAGAGTTCCATCTTCATCAAATTATTTCTCCATCACTACTCAGGCCTGGAATTGATCAAGTAGGACACCATTTCCTTCACTACAAGAAGTAAGCTTCTACCCATCAACCTTAATTTCCAGACTTTGGTTAAAATAAAACATGGTTAGATAAGATTATGAAGATGGGGGTAGGTGTCTTGCATGCATATAACTAACTAATCATAATCTAGTAAAAGGAAATGGGTTAGAGTAATCTTTCACTAAAAAAGGGCCATTCAACCTAAAGGAGCACCTACTGTTTGATAGAATGATCAAGTGAGCTCAAGACATGATCATTGTTCCTAATTCTAAGTTAAATTATGCCACATTGTGAACTATATTGAAGGTGCTAGAAGCCCGGTGAATTGTGGTAGAAAATTTAAGGGGAATTCCAATTCAAGTTATGTATGGATAACTTTAAACTTTGTAGAGTTACCTTGTTGGTGTCCGAGTACACGGTATGAACTTCTTGCTTGAGTATATGTGAATTGTTTGTCCTGCTGTGTCGACTTTTACGAATTCATTCTCTGATCTTCTTAAGTCAATTACTATGCTAATTGAGATTATGAAGGGTGATTATTTGTGCTTATCCTACCACGTGTAAGTGCTAAATGTTGTGTAGTAAATAATGAAAGTAAATATGGGCTGATTTTATTGAGTTACATGATTGTGGAAACACCATATATGAATTACTGATTGGTAAGGATCATTATGCTTTGATTTCACATAGTTATTGGTTGATATGAACTTATGTTTTTCATGATAAAGATCCTTGTGATATAATTGGGGTGGTTGTTGTTGTGAAATATGATTGTAAGGTGGGATCGGGCTGCACGCTGCAACACGAAGTAATAAGGGTGGAGAGGTAATAAGGGTGAGATGAGAATATATGGTGGGATCGGGTTACGCTCCGCAACACGAAGTAATAAGGGTGGAGAGGTAATAAGGGTGAGATGAGAATGTACGGTGGGATCGGGTTTCGCACCGCAACAGATGAATAATTGAAATGAGTAACTGTGGAATCTCCATTTGTAACTTTCTGTATATCTGTGTGGTACTTGTGTGGTTACCCTGACTGACTTCCAATTGTGTATTGTGTGATTCTACTTGGAATAACCTTTGTACATACATGCTAGTACTATTCAATGGTACTAACGTCCCTTTTGCCGGGGGCGCTACATATTTTATATGGATGTAGGTGGTTCCCCAACAGGTAGCTCAGACCGCCGATAGTGGTGTTTCTCCTTCGTACCTTCAGCAGATCCGATGAGCCTCACTTCCTCTAGGGGCCGTGTATACCTTCAGCAGTCCGAATCGAAATTATTATATGTTTTATGATTATCAAATGTGTAAATGATAAAAGAATAATATGAACTCAAGTAGTAGATTCATGCTTAAACTCTAAATTGCTAATTCATGTGAAATAATGTATATTATAAACACGGGGTGATGCGTTGGGTAGGAAACACAATTCAGGTGTGCTTGACCGGGATCTTCCGATTGGGCGCTAGTCTCGTCCCTCGATTTTGGGTCGCATACCTGGGCAGTCTACTTTTCTTTTTGGCCCATTTGAGGGCTAATTATGCGACAGGAATGCGGATCGCATAGCAGGCATACGATCGCATTCCCGATCGCATTTCTGCTTCGGGACTGTTAAATTTCTAATTTTATACCCGACCCCCAGTTCATTAAAACACCTCCCCCCTTCATTTTAAGCTCATTTTTTGATAAATTGACATCGAAGCTGTTACGAGTACTCGTGAGACTCGGGGTCATAGAGTTCAACAAGAGTCCACTGTGGTTGAGGAAAATAGAATACTGAAACAGAAAATAGCTAAAATGTGTCAAGCATGGGCCAATGGACAAGGACCGCCCTTTTCTTCTCACGGTTTCCCAGAGTTCACACCCATCTCAACTACAGCCATTCCAGTCTCGTTGCCTGATCAATCCTATCCACCTGGGTTCAGTCCTTATCCCAACTGCACGGCTACAACTGGAACTTCTGTTGCTTGCTCCCAAAGTGTGCCATTGACAACCAATCAGACAACCGCTGCTGTTACGCCTGTCTTAGCTGTCCCACAACCAACAGTGGTACAGAGGAAAACTCATGAGTCACAATTTGCTACCCATCAAGAACAATATCACTCTCCTGAGTACCATTCGTACCTATTTGATCTTCCTGTAAATATTGAGAAGCCTGCCCAAAAGATGGCACGGGAAGAAATGACCCTAAGAGTGAAAAGCTTAGAACAATTGTTGAAAAACATGCAAGGGTTGGCTGGTCAGAAGAGTATAGCCTTCAGGGATCTATGTATGTTCCTCGATATTCATTTTTCACTTGGTTTCAAGGTCCCTAAGTTTGAAAAGTATGATGGTCATGGAGACCCCATAGCTCACCTGAAAAGGTATTGCAATCAATTAAGAGGTGCGTGAGGAAAGGAAGAATTATTGATGGCTTATTTTGGGGAAAGCCTTATGGGGGTAGCCTCTGAAAGGTTTACTGATCAAAACACATCTCGTTGGAATGTCTGGGATGACATGGCCTGGGCCTTTGTCAAACAATTCCAATACAACATTGACATCGCCCCAGACCGCAATTCCCTATAACCCACATCCAAGCAAGGGGTATAGAAGAGAACAAATGTTGAAAGATAATTTTACACCAATAGGAGAGTCATATGCAAGCTTGTTTGAGAAATTAAAGCATCATGACATGATTGCACATCTTCCTCCAAATCATGTGGATCCATGTGCAAGAAGCTTTGACCCTTCTAAAAGGTGTGAATACCATTCCAATGCCCAGGGGCACGATGTTGAAAGCTGTCGAGATTTGAAAATAGAAATAAAAAGGATGATCCAGGAAAATCTGATTATGATCCAAGACAGTGACACCCAGAATATCAGGCAGAATCCTTTACCTGCACATGATGATGCACACTTTGTGGGGATGATGCATGGTGACAGGGAGTATGAGAATCCTCTCAGGAACTCGCTGACTGAAGTCAATGATTTTGAAATTGGAGAAGGTTCTGCTAATTCTGATGAGCAACTTTTTGGCTAAATGTCAGGCTTAGCAATTGAAAAGTCATTCCCTCATCACTAGGAAAGAATATTAGTAGCTTGTTTTGATGTTTTTATCTATTATCTGAGTTATTTCAGGGTTGTGATCCATATTTTATTTGTTTTATTGAGTCAAACCTTTCCATCCCTCTTTTCTGTTTATGCGAGTCTTATTTGTCTTTTTTATTGCTATTTTCATTATCCGGGTTATTTTAGAGTTGTAACTCGAATTTTAGGTTGTTTAATGGACGGAAAGTGTTCATAGATAGGAATTTTGTAACTCCTAGCTGATAGACTTAGTTAGTCTTTTAATTTAGATATTTGATGTAACAACAGGAGCGTTGACCGGAGCCTCGACGGAACCTCGCTCGACTATCGAACTCATCATTCCGTCACTCCTCTTGAACTACATGCGACCTGATTCCCTTATAACATGGGATATGTAGGCTGTCCAAAACCAGGACTCGGTTTCACCTTTTATCTTCTTCCTCTTTTGAATAACAAAACGGTTTCTCACTTTATCTTTGCCTGAAAATTTTACATGTTCTCGAGCAAAGAGGGGTAGCTGTGAGCACCCAATTTTTGCCCCGCATGGAAATTACTCCTAAAAATAATCCAAAAATATTTTTTATGAATTTTAGAAGTTTTTCTTCATTTAGTTGCATTTCATGCATGTTTAATACTTTAAAATTATACAAAGTCATAAAAATTGTCACATTTATCATTTCATGCCATCTTAGGTTTAATTTGCATCTTTAGGAATTAATCACTCTTTAATTGATAAATTAATATAAAAAAAGTCACAAATATATTCATTAGCATTAATCAATTAGTCTAATTAATTAGTTAAAATGTGAATTAGTGTTATTGCGAAATAAATTCAATTAGTAGTAGGGTGGTCGTTTTTGAAAGAACAATTTGGCCTTTTATTTCAAATTGGCCAAATTTTAGGGCCCAAAATCCCAAGCTCAATAAAATACCCCCTCTTTAAAAACCCTACTTTCCTAAAATCTAGACCTAGACCTAATTACATACAAAATAGACACAAAAAAATGAGCCCCCTCTGAAGCGCCGTTCTTGACCTTTCTCCTTCGAAATAAAGGCACATGCTTCCAGTTATTCAAAATGACCAAAAACGGAGCATCCATTTAGCTTCAGATGAAGAGATAAGCTGCTTTAAATTGAACTCACCACTATCCTTTTCTCCAGAATCGACACAATCAAACTCACATCCACACTATAGAGACGCATAAAAGTTATCAATAGTAAAATCAACCACCAAAAGCCATGGAAACATCTCTATTTCTCACTCTAATTACCCAGCAAAAATAAGCCAAAAATCAGCTGAAAAATCACCCCAAAATCAGCTCATGTCACCCCAAAATCATGCCTAAAACAGCTCCTGGGATGACCCCAAAATCGCTGCCAATAACAGTCTAAAAATGACCTAAAAACTGCTCATTTATCCAGCGAAAATAAGCTGAAGATCAGCAGAAAATCTTCCCAAAAATCACTGTCAAAACTCGGTTGAGGTTTGAGGTTCGTTGAAGTCTTGTTCGGGATGCGTTTTGTCCGTCAGTCGAATGCGAGTTGGGTTTAAGGTTTCGGGGTCTCCGGTGAGTTTTAGTCTTCCTGCTTTGAATTTGAGGTTAACTTTCTGTTATGTTGTTTTTATGGTTTGGTTAGCTACATGATATACTACAGTTTTTTATATAAAATCATTGTTGAAATATGTCATTTGATCAGTGATGTTGATTTGATTAATTTTTAGTCATTTGCTTTATTGTTAAAGTAGTACTTACATCAATTTGGTTAATTGCTCTAAAGTGGAATTTTAGCATTTGTCTTTTAGGAGTTCATTTCACAATAAGTTGTGAAAATTTTTCTCTTTACGTAGCTTCCGTTTGGAATTAAGTGATTTTCTTTGGGGCGTTGAAATTGATACAATAAATAATTGATGATTTGTGATTTCAAAGAAGTTTAGGAAAATAATAACTTATGAACATCGATGTTGGCTTGAGGCCTGATTAGTAAATCATCATGGTTATGGGTACGGTTCCCGTGGTATGGTCGCGATATGTAAATCACACTCGGGTGCGCATTTCATGTGACCCAATCTAACTTCAAACAATAATAAAATAAACATGTTGTAAATCGCGGGTGCATTTCATGTGGCGCGGTTTGCAATGTGTACCAAAACGACAAGTGTACGACAATCGTGACTTGTTCCAGAAATAACTCCATAGATAAATAAAAGCGGTATAAAAATATAAAACGCACAATAGGTTTTAAGTATATAATTAATCAGATAATTAGGCCAAGTATTAATAGTTAAGCGACCGTGTTAAACCACGAAACCCGGGAATGCCTAACACCTTCTCCCGGGTTAACAGAATTGCTTACCCGGATTTCTGTGTTTCGCGGACTATAAAACAGAGTCAAAATTTCCTCAATTTGGGATTTCTAAAATAAATGGTGTCCCGGAACACCGTAAATAATTCGGGTGGCGACTCTGAAAATTAATAAAATAATCTCAAATTCGATTATGTCACTTAAATTGGAAAAACTCTCTTATTACCCTTACCGGTGTGAAAAACGAGGAGTGACAGCTCTGGCGACTCTGCTGGGGATTAAGAACCCAGAACTTCTGGTTCAGGGTTCAGAATTCGAGCTTAGAATAACTGTTATTATTGGCTTTCATGATTGTCTGATTTTTACATGTTTAAGTCTAATGTGCTAAGTGCCGCTTTTTACCGCTTTGATATTATGTGAACTGTGTATAAATTTTTACGATACCCTTCTTCTCTCTGAGTCTTTTAAATCTTCTGGGAAGTGCACGCTGGCATGACTTCTTTTCTGTTAGTGTCATATCCTTAATTTAGAACGAGAATCAGACAAGCTGCAAAGCCAGATGATCTTATGGTTACCGGTACGCCCCTCCCCTCCCCCGGATCGAGTTGTCCGATCGGGTAAGCCAGGTCTAGAACAATACACCCAGGGTTTAAACCTAGAATAATATAGCCTCATGCCGAATCCCTAGTAGGAACGCTTGTTTGCATCACATGCATTTGACTTAGGAGGATCAACATAGGGGTTGGGTCCGTCTAGGACAGGTGTACCCAATTTAAAAGACCATCGTAATACATCTTACATGCTACTTGCTTATTTGTTTCTTTCGGTTTTCGTGTGGACTGATTTCTAGAATAGGGAAAGAAAATCAAAAAAAGAGAAAAATAATAATAAAAAAGTGAAAGTTAGGTATGTGAAAAATTTCGAAACTCTGCCAAAATTTTGAAAAAAGAGAGAAAGAAAATAAGGCAATGATTTCAAAAGTCATGTTTCCTCTGTTCAGTCAAAACAGACAGAACTACGCGGGTCTGATTCTCACCAGATGTAAGATACGTAGGCAAACGTAATCGGCTCCGTCCCACAATTTTCGGAAAAAAAAATCTAAAAAAAAAAAAAATTCCTTTACTTACTTCTCTAAAAAGTCTTTCTTTTAGACCCCAATTTTCAAAAAATTCAAAAAATATTCATTTATTTCCTTCTTTATATAAGTCTTTTGAGACCCCAATTTTCAAAATTCAAAAATATTTTCCTTTACTTCATACTTTAGAAAAGCCTCTCTTTGAGTCTCCATTTTTTTTTAAAAATTCAAAAATATTTTTTTTAATTCCTTCTTTAGGAGTCTTTCTTTTAGAAAATTTCAAACAAATAAAAAAATAAGAAATTTTTTACACCAAAAATATTTTATTTGTAGGAGTCTTTCATTAGAAAAGAAAAAAAATGAAATCAAAATCCAAAAAATATTTTCTACCTTTTTTTTAGAAGTCTTTTTCCCGAAATTCAACAAAAAAAATACAAAAAATAAAAAAATATTTTCTTTCTTCTTTAGGTTATTTACTTTGTTCCCAAAAGAAAGTGTTATGTTATTTACTTTATTCCCAATCTTCCCAAACTACGCAAAATCTAATGTTCACACATGATACATAGGCAACCCACATCAGGTTCGATCGAATGAAAAAAAGTGAAAAAAAAAAAGAAAAAAAGGATAATAAGGACCGACTGAGTCCATTCTAACATGTCTTTTGTTTTGGATTGTGCAGAAATCTTTTGAGGTGTTCGGTTTGTGGTAAGCTGCAACACAATTCATAAGGTCTAAGAGAAAATGACAATGACAACTGACATCGAAGCTGTTACGAGTGCTCATGAGACTCGGGGTCAGAATCAACAAGAGTCCACTGTGGTTGACGAAAATAGAATACTGAAACAGAAAATGGCTGAAATGTGTCAAGCATGGGCCAATGGCCAAGGACCGCCTTTTCTTCTCATGGTTTCCCAGAGTTCACACCCATCACAACTACTGCCATTCTGGTCTCATTGCATGATCAATCCTATCTATCTGGGTTCAGTCCTTATCCCAACTACACGACTACAGCTGGAACTTCTGTTGTTTTCTCCCAAAGTGTGCCATTGACAACCAATCAGACAACCGTTGTTGTTACGCTTGTCTTCTTTGTCCGACAACCAACAGTGGTATAGAGGAAAACTCATGAGTCACAATTTGCTACCCATCAAGAATAATATCACTCTCCTGAGTACCATTCATACCTATTTGATCTTCCTGAAAATATTGAGAAGCCTGCCCAAAAGATGGCACAGGAAAAAATCACCCAAAGAGTTAAAAGCTTAGAACAATAGTTGAAAAACGTGCAAGGGTTGGCTGGTCAGAAGAGTATTGCCTTCAGGGATCTATGTATGTTCCCCGATGTTCGTTTGCCACTTGATTTCAAGGTCCCCAAGTTTGAAAAGTATAATGGACATGGAGACCCCATAGCCCACCTGAAAAGATATTGCAATCAATTAAGAGGTGCAGGAGGAAAGGAGAAATTACTGATGGCTTATTTTGGGGAAAGCCTTACCGGGGTAGTCTTTGAATGGTTTACTGATCAAGACACATCTTGTTGGTATGTCTGGGATGACATGGCCCGGGACTTTGTCTAACAATCCCAATACAACATTGACATCGCCCCAGACCGCAATTCCCTTTCAAACCTGAAGAAGAAACCAACTGAAAGTTTCATGGAATATGCCATTAAATGGAAATAGCAAGCAGCTAGAGTTAAGCCACCCATGGATGACCACGAGCTAACCACTGTCTTCCTTCAGGCGCAAGAGCCAGATTACTTTCAAAACATGATGTCCGCAGTTGGCAAATCCTTCTCGAAAGTAATCAAAATGGGAGAAATGGTAGAGAATGGCCTTAAGACAGGCAAAATTAGAAGCCAATCAGTTCTCAAAGCCGCAACTCAAGCTGTCCAAATTGAATCTGGTAATTTTAGTGACATAAATGAGAAAGATGAAGAAATCATGATGGCATCAAGGTTGAGAAGAGGTCCTAGGATAACATATCGAAGGTATGACCAGCCTCGTCTGTTTTTTGATTCCTTGAGAAATCCTATCCACCTTAGAACCCACAATAGTCTTTTTCTCCACCTGAGTATAATGTCCAGCCACCAAGACACCCCAGAAAGTGAGCATCGCAAAATCTCCACCAGCCTCCACAAAATTTCCCAGTGCCCTATAACCCACATCCAAGCAAGGGGTATAGAGGATAACAAAGGTTGAAAGATAATTTTACACCAATAAAAGAGTCATATACAAGCTTGTTTGAGAAATTAAAGCATCATGCCATGATTGCACCTATTCCTCCAAATCTTGTGGATCTACGTGCAATAAGCTTTCACCTTTCTAAAAGATGTGAATACCACCCCAATGCCCAAGGGCACGATGTTGAAAGCTGTCGGGATTTGAAAAGAGAAATAGAAAGGATGATCCAGGAAAATCTGATTGTGATCCAAGACAGTGACACCCAAAATATCACGCATAATCCTTTACCTGCACATGATGATGCACACTTTGTGGGGATGATGCATGGTGAGAGCGAGTATGAGAATCCTCTCAGGAACTCGCTGACTGAAGATAATGATTTTGAAGTTGGAGAAGGTTCTTCTGATTCTGATGAGCAAATTTGTGGCTAAATGTCAAGCTTAGCAATTGAAAAGTCATTCAATCCTCACTAGGAAGGAATATTGGTAGCTTGTTTTGATGTTTTTTCTATTATCTGGGTTATTTCAGGGTTGTGATCCATATTTTATTTGTTTTATTGAGTCAAACCTTTTTATCCCTTTTTCTGTTTATGCGAGTCTTGTCTGTCTTTTTTGTTGTTATTTTCACTATCCGGGTTATTTTAGAGTTGTAACTCAAATTTTAAGTTGTTTTCCTTGTTGTTAAACCTTTCCATCCTTTACTCAATGAAATACAGTTTGTCCTTTTGTGTCATGCCATGCTTAGTTCTTTTCCCGCTAGTTTTAGTGACGTGACATGCATGCGGAATTTTTGGCCAGATCTTAGCAAATTGATTTAATCTTGAATTGGACAACTGAATAAAGGGATTTTGGAGGATGAATAAAGATTCGAAACACTTTGGAATTAAGATCAAGTAAAATTCAACTTCAAATCACTGTGAAGATCGAGTTTGAGGAAGAACCAACTGAAGTTCGGTGGAAAGTTTAAGATTAATGGACATAAAGTGTTCTTTGACCATGGCACACCAAGAAGGCAGACATGTTCATCGACGATATGATCACGAAAAGATAATATGCTTTGACGTTCTCGAGGCTAGGAGGCCTTTTTTCTGCTACCCAAACACTGTATACCCTTTGTTATCCCTTTTGATCCTGTGTTATTTTTTTTGACCACCCTCTTTTGGAATCAAGTTTAGACTCAAAATTACAAAAAAAGTGAAAATAAAAAAAAATGAAAAGAAAAGTCAAAGTCCATGCCCTTAGAAAATAAAAGCTAGGGCAATTTGTTTTGAAAAAAAGAAAAGAAAAGAGAAAAAGAATAGTCTCAGATCTATGACCTAAAAAAAACAGAAGCTGATGCAGTTTGTTTTGAAAAAAAAAACAGAAAGAAAGAAAAAAGAAAAAAGAGATATAGAAGGAAAGATGAAAAAAATAGTTAGTTCAAATGTTTGAACTACGTTAGACCTGATTCCTTTAAAAAGGATACGTAGGCAGCCTTACACGGTTTGGTCCAACTAAATAAGAATTTAGAAAAAGAAAATAAAAAACAAAAATCCAAAAAATCCCAATATCTGAAACTGGGCAAATATTTTATTTCACTTTTGAAAGAGTTGATTCCAAAAGTTGTAAGTCTACAACCTTTCATTTCGAGTCTACCTTGAGCTTTCATGCCGACCCTTCTTTCCAACCCTATCCAAAAGCCTTCCAAACAAGACCTCCTGATCAGTTTTGAGAAAGCCAAGGGAAATCCGCAATGAGCACTGGTTTATGAAGAACATGATCATAGTTCACACTCAAAAAAAAAAGAAGAAGAAAAAATCGACAAATAAAAAAGAAAAATGAGAGAGTCTTACTAGTGAAAACCCTCACGGTCACTGTAAGATGACGGTAAGTAGAGATGAAAAAATGAGAGAGACTTGCTGGTGAAAACCCCTCGGGGCACCACTAGTCGATAGTCAGTCGTGAAGCTGATGCAAAGGATTGGCATGAACAAGCTCGACTTCAAAGGTCATAAGAATTGTAAAAAGGAAGATTGGATTAGTTTGATAGATCGGCCGTTAATTCCAAAATGCATGTCATGATCATTAAGGCTAGTTACTGCAAAAAAAGGAAAAAAAAAAAAACTCTCCCTTCTGTCTTTCCTGACATGAGCATTTCTTGTTAATACTGTTTCTTTGCATCATTGTGTCCTTCACTCTGAGTCAATCCTTGTCAAAACAAGCAAGAAAAGATTTCAAAATCTACTACCAACTTTTCAGTTCCACAAAGTAAATTTGGCAAGCACACTCAGTTGTTACAATCAACATGCCTTGAGGATTCATGCAAAGGCTCCCCCAAAAGACTCTTGTCAGCCAACTTGGCTAAAGCAAGTAAAGATAACCTCAAGGTTACTCAGGGATTCTCTGTAGTATCGAACAATGACTATGAAGTGTGCACATCATACAAAGGGCTCTTACTAGTTGTGATTCTTAACAGACATATTTCTCCAAAAGGAAAGCCATGCAAGATATCAGAAAAGGTTATCCAAGAAAAGAAATCTCCTTTTTGAGATAAGGCTGACTGAGCCACAAGTACAAATGGTACCGGGTGTGAAGAAGAAAAATAAGAAGAAAAATGGTACCAGGTGTGAAGAAGAAAAAGAAGTCTGGATTAAAAAAAAAAAAGAAGAAAGAGGGTCAATATTTAGTTTTCTTAAGTTATCAATATTTAGTTTTCTTGAAATAAGGGGTCCTGCCAAGAGAATAAGGTCGGTCTTTTTTTAATTTAGTCAAGCTCAGTTCATAGTTTTCTGCAAGCGCAATTTCAAATGTAGGAGACACATTTCCTAGTTTTGGTATTTCAGTTTTACTCAAAGGAGACACACATCCTAGTCGAGTCTTTGATTTTACTCTCGTCATTGCATCCTTCATCAATAGCATGGGTGATTTATAGTTCTGCTAATAACTCAAAAATCTTCCTAGTGTAAACTGGGGTAGAAAAATTTCATTTGTTTTGTCTATTTTGCTGTATTATCAGGCGCCCACCTGGAGAATGAGAGAATTCATATCAAAGTTTAAGTCAGCATCAGGCGCCCACCTGGAAAACGAGGGAATTTACTTCAAGTTTTAAGTCGGTTGCAGGCGCCCACCTGAAGAACGAGGGAAGTCCTTTCAGAATTCAATTCAAGTTAGAAGTAGCAGAAGCTCGCCTCAATAGTGCGAGTCGACAATCCGGGATGACCAAAAGAAGAATTCTCAATCCAAAATTAAAAAAAAGAGAAAAAGAAGAAAAAGAAAAAGAAAAAATAAGTTTCCAAAATGCAGAAGCGGAAACAAGGTATGGATTTCTCCAGGCATGACTGAGTCACGAGCTTTGCATGTCCCGTCGTGATCCATATAGCTGAATAAGACAAACTAGCACCTGCAGCTAGCAAGCATCAAGGTTCAAATCAAAAGTCTACATGAAGCACCATTCAAGACTCAAGATCAAGCATTAGAAGACTCATAGATAGGAATCTTGTAAATCGTAGCTGATAGGCTTAGCTAGTCTTTTAATTTTGATGTAACGACTCGACCGGTCGTTTTGAGCTCTAATGCGTTGTTCAGCGGTTTGAAGTCGTGATCAACTTTGTTTCTGGTATTATGACCCGTGGGCGTGGTCGAAATTGAATTCCAAGAAGTTTAGAATTGATTTGGAAAGGAAATTATCATTTCAAAAGCCTTAAGTTGGAGAAACCAACTAAGATTGGATATTGAGTAAACGATCTCCGAATCAGGATTTGAAGGTTGCAGCAGGTTCGTATGATGATTTCGGACTTGGGTGTATGTCCGGATCGAATTTTGGATAACTCGGGAGTGTTTTGGCGCATATTGTGGAAGTTAGCGTTGTAGAAGGACTTCATGAATTTGGGCTTAAAGTTCATATCAGTGAGGTTGATGTCCGTTTGGGATTCCGAGTCTGGGAATAGCTCTGTATGGTGATTCTGAAATTGGGAGCGCGATCGGAAGTGAATTTGGATGTCTGTAGTTCATTTTGGAGTCATTTGGCTAAAGATAAAAATTTGAAGGTTTTTAGGAAATCAGACCGGAAGTGAAAGTTTTGATATCGAGGTCGGAATGCGATTCTGGAAGTTGGAACAGGTCCGTAATGTTGAATATGGCTTGTGCACAAAATTTGAGGCCAATCGGGCGTGATTTGATAGGTTTCGGCATCAGACGTAGAAATTCGAAATGCTAAGTTCTTAAGGAATTGGATTTGAGTGCGATCCATGGTTTCGACGTTATTTGATGTGATTTTAGGGCTCGAGCAAGTCCGTGTCATGTTTTGGGACATGTTAGTATAATTGGACGGGGTCCCAGGGGCCTCGGGTGGATTCCGGGTTGTTACGGATCAAGATTTAAAATTTGAAGAAGTTAAGATTAGCTGTCATCTGGTGTAACCACACAGGTGCGGCTAAGGGCACCACAGGTGCGAGATTTTGGGTCTGGAGCTGAGGGACCAGAGGTGCGGGAGTTTGGTCGCGCCTGCGGTATCGCAGGTGTGAAGAGGGATCGCAGGAGCGGGATTTTTGCTGGGCTGAGTCAGAGCCGCATCTGTGATGGATTTTCCGCAGGAGCGACTATTGGACCGCAGGTGCGGAAACGTGCCTGGGCAGAATATTTTAAAATCAGATTTGAAGCCATTTCTCTATCATTTTTCTTTGGGTTGAGACGATTTTTAGAGAGCTTTTCAAGAGGGATTTCACCAAGCATCAAGAGGTAAGTTGTTCTACTTGGTTCTAAGGTCAAATACAAGATATTGTATGGATTTTTTAGCATGAAATTGGTAGGAAAATTGGGAAACTTTGAAGAAACCTAGAATATGGAAAATGTGGACTTTAGGCACGAATTGAGCATGAATATTTGATTAAATTATATATTTGAGTTAGTAAGGCTGTGGGTAGAACGTACCCTCGAGAAATTTTGGATTTCGGGGCACGTGGGCCTGAGGGCATTTTGGTCATTTCACTGAGCTGGGTTGGGAAAGTATATTTTATGAACTTGTTGTGAGTATTAGGATGAATTTTCATTGCTTTGTCATTTATGTGGTAGTTTCGGAGCGTTATGCGTCCGTTGGAGTCATCGGAAGGGCTTGGAGGCCGGTGTCGGAATTTTGGAGCGAGGTAAGTCTCCTTTCTAACTTCGTGAGGGGGAATCGTCCCCCTAGGTGAATCAATTCAGTATATGTTATTATCTTCGGGGGCTACGTACGCACGAGGTGATGGGAGTCCGTGCGTAGCTACTAATATGCTTATGTCCAGATAGTCTAGGACCGACTAGCATGCTTATGTGTGTACCTGTAACCCTGCATGTATCATTGAACTGTTAATATGACCGAAAACGTAATTAAATGTTTAAAAGAAAGCTGGAGTTCATATTGTTATCCTTCTAAAGAGAATTTGTTTCCGCTGTAAATATATGTGTACCTGGATTAGGTTGTATCGAGGGATACCATTAAATTTGACAAATGAGTTTCAAAAACAAATGATTTCGAAACCTACGTTTCATGCTTCTTTTAATACGGATTTTACTATCTTCCATGAGAAAACTATTTTCCTGAATAAAAAGTGGATTTAAATGTGTGGAAATGTGTCAGCACTCGAGTCGCAGGCATGATTCGCGATCGAGGGTAGCTTTATGTTAATTATATGTATATATGAGTCAGCACACGAGTCGCAGGTATGATTCGCAATCGTGGGGAGATTTATATTTAGTATATCGAGTCAGCACACGAGTCGAAGGTATGATGCGCGGCCGTGGGTCAGCTTATTATTATCGAGTCAGCACACGAGTCGAAGGTATGATGCGCGGCCGTGGGTTAGCTTATTATTATCGAGTTATCACACGAGTCGCAGGTATGATGCGCGGCCGTGGGTCAGCTTATTATTATCGAGTCAGCACACGAGTCACAGGTATGATGCACGGCCGTGGGTCAGCTTATTATTATCGAGTCAGCACACGAGTCACAGGTATGATGCACGGCCGTGGGTCAGCTTATTATTATCGAGTCAGCACACGAGTCACAGGTATGATGCACGGCCGTGGGTCAGCTTATTATTATCGAGTTAGCACACGAGTCACAGGTATGATGCACGATCGTGGGTCAGCTTATCATTATCGAGTCACAGGTACGATGCGCGATCGTGGGTTAGCTTATGACCTCAGTCCCTATGACCACCCTTATGACTCCGGCCGGTTGTCTTGTCATGGTATGTGTATGATCACTTGAGTTCTGAGTCACTTATAACTGGAGTGTCAGGTATTTGTTAAGAGGAGATTTTAGTACTTTGTTGTTCCTTTTTTTCCAGTTATTATCTGGATTCCGTTATTTGATATGTACTTGTTGCTCACTGTCTTCCATGTCTATTGTATTTCATCATATTCTGTCACATGTTGTATTGTCGGACCTTAGTAAGAGTATAATTTGCCCCCTCGTCACTACCTCTCTAAGGTTAGGCGGACAACTTACTGAGAACACGTTGTTTTTGTACTCATGCTGCACTTGCTTTGCATTTTATTGAACAGGTACCTTCATAGCAAAGTGGAGGATTCAGAGAATTAGGTGAGCTGCACCATCCGGAGGCGATCTGCAGTTGGCAGAGTCACCTTCATACTGTATTTATTCATTTTTAAATTTCCTAGTCCAATTGTATTTCGGACAAGCTTGAAGTGATTGTATAACTTCTTAGAAATTGCCCATGTACTTGTGACACCAGGTTCTGGGGACGTGTTGAGATTTACTTCATTAAATTAAATTGATGTGCTGTCATATTTAAGTTTACAAAAATTTATTTGTTTGATTATGAGATGCAAGGGAAAGTAACGATTTCGAAAAGGTAAAAAACTGGAAAGTTATTTCAATTAATTAATGTTTTGGCTTGCCTGACCTTGTGTCCGGCGCCATCACGGCCTTAGGGATTTTTGGGTCGTGACATTTGATTTTTGATGTAACAACAGGATAGCAGACCGGAGCCTCGATGGAACCTCGCTCGACTCTCGAACTCATCATTCCATCACTCTTCTTGAACTGCATGCGACCTGATTCCCTTATAACCCGGGATATGTAGGCTGTTCAAAACCAGGACTCGATTGCACCATTTATTTTCTTCCTCTTTTGAATAACAAAATGGTTTCTCACTTTATCTTTGCCCGAAAACTCTTCATGTTCTCGAGCAAAGAGGGGTAACTGTGAGCATCCAATTTTTGCCCCATATGGAATTACTCCTAAAAATAATCCAATTAATTTTTATGAATTTTAGGAGTTTTTCTTTATTTAGTTGCATTTCATGCATGTCTAATACTTTAAAATTATAGAAAGTCATAAAAATTGTCACATTTATCATTCCATACCATCTTAGGTTTAATTTGCATCTTTAGGAATTAATCACTCTTTAATTGATAAATCAATATATAAAAAGTCACAAATATATTCATTAGCATTAATCAATTAGTCTAATTAATTAGTTAAAATGTTAATAAGTCTTTTTGCGAATTAAATTCAATTAGTAGCAGGTGGTCGTTTTTGAAAGAACAATTTGGCCTTTTATTTCAAATTGACCCAATTTTAGGGTCCAAAATCCCAGGCCCAACCAAATACCCCCTCTTTAAAAACTCCACTTTCCTAAAATCTAGACCTAGACCTAATTACATACAAAATAGACACAAAAAAATGAGCCCCCTCTGAAGCGCCGTTCTTGACCGAATCCTTCAAAAAAAAGGCACATGCTTCCAGTTATTCAAAATGACAAAAAATGGAGCATCCATTTAGCTTCATATGAAGAGATAAACTGCTTCAAATTGAACTCACCACTACCCTTTTCTCCAGAAACGACACAATCAAACCCACATCCACACTGACGAGACGCATAAACGTTATCAATAGTAAAATCAACCACCAAAAGCCATGGAAACATCTCTGTTTCTCACTCTAATTACCCAGCAAAAATAAGCCAAAAATCAGCTGAAAAATCACCCCAAAATCAGCTAATTTCACCCCAAAATCACGCCTACAACAGCCCCTGAGATGACCCTAAAATCGCTGCCAATAACAGTCTAAAAACGACCTAAAATACTGCTCATTTTTCCAGCGAAAATCAGCTGTAGATCAGCAGAAAAACTTCCTCAAAAATCACTGTCAAAACTCGGTTGAGGTTCGAGGTTCGTTGAAGTCTTGTTCGGGATGCATTTTGTCCGTCAGTCGAATGCGAGTTGGGTTTAGGTTTCAGGGTCTCCGGCGAGTTTCAGTCTTCCTGCTTTGAATTTGAGGTTAAATTTCTGTTATGTTGTTTTTATGGTTTGTTTAGCTACATTATATACTACTTTTTTGATATAAAATCATTGTTGAAATATGTCATTTGGTCAGTGATGTTTGATTTGATTAACTTTTAGTCATTTGCTTTATTGTTAAAGTAGTACTTACGTCAATTTGGTTAATTGCTCTAAAGTGGAATATTAGCATTCACCTTCTCCCGGGTAAACCAAATTCCTTACCCGAATTTCTGTGTTTCGCGGACTGTAAAACAGAGTTAAAATTTCCTCAATTTGGGATTTCAAAAATATATGGTGTCCTGGAACACCGTAAAAAATCCAGGTGGTGAATATGAAAATCAATAAACTAATCCCAAATTCGATTATGTCACTTAAATTGAAAAAACTCCTTTATTACCCTTACCGAGGTGAAAAAGGAGGTGTGACAGATATCATCTACATAAAACTGAACAATGAACTGATTCCGTCCCCGTTTCTTAAAAAATAACGTATTGTCACTCTTTCCTTGAGTGAGCCCATTTTCCAAGAGAAACTTGGATAACCTTTCTTACCAGGATCTAGGGGCCTGCTTCAATCCGTATAGAGCCTTGTCCAATTTGAATACATGTTGAGGATGCACATGGCATTCAAAGCCTAGAGGCTGCTTAACATAGACCTTTTCCTTAAGAAATCATTCAAAAAGGCACTCTTCACAGAGTCAAAATTTCCTCAATTTGGGATTTCTAAAATAAATGGTGTCCCGAAACACTGTAAAAAATTCGGGTGGCGACTCTGAAAATAAATAAAATAATCTCAAATTCGATTATATCACTTAAATTGGAAAAACTCCCTTATTACCCTTACCGGGGGTGAAAAGGAGGTGTGACAGCTCTGGCGACTCTGCTGGGGATTAATAACCCAAAACTTCTAGTTCAGGGTTCAGAATTCGAGCTTAGAATAACTGTTATTATTGACTTTCATGATTGTCTAATTTTTACATGTTTAAGTCTAATGTGATAAGTGTCGCTTTTTACCGCTTTGATATTATATGAACTGTATATAAACTATTACGATACCCTTCTTCTCTCCGAGTCTTCTAAATCTTCTGGGAAGTGCCTGCTGGCGTGATTCTTTTCTGTTAGAAACATATCCCTAATTTAGAACGAGGATCGGACAAGTTGCAAAGCCGGATGATCTTATGGTTACCGGTACGCTGCCTCCCCTCGGCTCGATTTGTCCGATCGGGTAAGCCAAGTCTAGAACAATACACCTAAGGTTTAAACCGAGAATAACATAGCCTCATGCCGGATTCCTAGTAGGAACTCTTGTTTGCATCACGTGCATTTGACTTAGGGGGCTCAACACAGGGGTTGGGTCCGTCTAGGATAGGTGTACCCAATTTAAAAGACCATCCTGATACATCTTACATGCTACTTGCGTATTGTTTCTTTCGGTTTTCGTGTGGACTGACTTCTAGAATATGGGAAAAAAATCAAAAAAAAAAAAGAGAGAAGAAAGAATTAAAAAAAGAGTGAAAGTTAGGTATTTGAAAAATTTTGAAACTCTGCCAAAATTTTTAAAAAAAAGAGAGAAAATAAGGCAATGATTTCAAAAGTCATGTTTCCTCAATTCTGTCAAAACAAACAGAACTACGCGGGTCTGATTCTCACCGGATGTGAGATACGTAGGCAAACCTCATCGGCTCTGGCCCACAATTTTCAAAAAAAAAAAATTCCTTTACTTACTTCTCTAAAAAGTCTTTCTTTTAGACCCCAATTTTCGAAAAATTCAAAAAGTATTTTCATTTATTTCCTTCTTTATATAAGTCTTTCTTTGAGATCCTAATTTTCAAAATTCAAAAATATTTTCCTTTACTTCAACACATTAGAAAAGCTTCTCTTTGAGGCCCAATTTTTAAAAATCCAAAAATATTTTCCTTTACTTCATACTTTAGAAAAGCCACTCTTTGAGTCCCCATTTTTTTTAAAAATTCAAAATTATTTTTTTAATTCCTTCTTTAGGAGTCTTTCTTTTAGAAAATCCCAAAAAAATAAAAAAATAAGAAAAATAATATTTTCCAGGTCTAAGTAGTGATGGAGGAACAATTTGATGAAGTCTTTTTCTACCTTTTTTTTAGAAGTCTTTTTCTCGAAATTCAACAAAAAAAATACAAAAAATAAAAAAAAAATTCTTTCTTCTTTAGAAGTCTTTATTTGAAACAAATCAAAGAAAAAAAAAATTCAAAAATCCAAAAATATTTTCCTTTACTTCCTCCTTTAGAAAAGTCTTTCTTTGAGAACCCAATTTTCAAAAATCCAAAATAAAAGTCCAAAAATCAAAAAATATTTTATTTCTTCTTTACAAGTTTTTCTTTCGAAATTCCAAAAAAAAAAAAAGCAAAATTCAAAACAAATAAATATACTTTCTTTCTTCTTTAGAAGTCTTGCTTTCAAAAATTTTGAAAAAAAAAATTTTCAAAATCCAAAAAAAAAAAAAAGCAAAATTCAAAACAAATAAATATACTTTCTTTCTTCTTTAGAAGTCTTGCTTTCAAAAATTTTGAAAAAAAAAATTTTCAAAATCCAAAAAAAAAAGTTAGGTTATTTACTTTATTCTCAATCTTCCCGAACTACGCAAGATCTGATTCATGTTCACACATGATACGTAGGCAACCCACATCAGGTGCAAAGACTCGTGAAATTTCATGGCTAAAAATAAGGCCCAAATAGGTCCTCGTGTTGTTATAACTGTAGAAATCTTTAAAACGGGCCCCTTTTGGGTAAAAAGTACCCCGGGACTTAAAAGATAAAATTTTCCAGATTTGTGCAGGTCTGCGGTCCACTATGGGATCGCAGATCAGGTATGCGGACCGCATAGTGGTCGCATACCTGGACAGTTTGATGTCCATTTTGAGGATAGCTATGCGGCCTAGAATGCGATCGCATTTCACGAATGCGGGCCGCATAGTTGTCGCATTCTTGCACCTTGACTTTTGCGGAGGGAGTTATGCGATGCACTATGCGATCGCATAATAGGTATGTAGACCGCATAGTGGTCGTATACTTGGGCAGTCTACTTTTCTTTTTGGTCCATTTGAGGGCCAATTATGCGACAGGAATGCGGACCGCATAGCAGGAATGTGATCGCATTCCTAACCGCATGTCTGCTTTGGGACTGTTAAATTTCTAATTTTATACCCGAACCCCAGTTCATTAAAACACCTCTCCCCTTCATTTTAAGCTCATTTTGTGATAAATTAGAGAGAGGAGAGAGTGGGTTCTAGAGAGAGAGTTCCATCTTCATCAAATTGTTCCTCCATCACTACTTAGACCTGGAATTGATCAAGTAGGACACCATTTTCTTCACTACAAGAGGTAAGCTTCTACCCATCAACCTTAATTTCCAGACTTTGGTTAAAATAAAACATGGTTAGGTAAGTTCATGAAGATGGGGGTAGGAGTCTTGCATGCATGTAACTAACTAATCATAATCTAGTAAAAGGAAATGGGTTAGAGTAATCTTGCACTAAAAATAGGCCATTCAACCTAAAGGAACACCTAGTGTTTGATAGAATGATCAAGTGAGATCAAGACATGATCATTGTTCCTAATTCTAAGTTAAATTATGTCAGATTGTGAACTAGATTGAAGGTGCTAGAAGGTACGGTGAATTGTAGTAGAAAATTTAAGGGGAATTCCGATTCAAGGTATGTATGGCTAACTTTAAACTTTGTAGAGTTACCTTATTGGTGTCCGAGTACACGGTATGAAATTCTTGCTTGAGTATATGTGAATTGTTTGTCCTACTGTGTCGAGTTGTACGAATTCATTCTCTGATCTTATTAAGTTAATTACTATGCTAATTGAGATTATGAAGGGTGATTCTTTGTGCTTATCCTACCATGTGTAAAGCTCGTTAAATGTTGAATACATCCTTGGGAGAGGGTCATCAGGGTCATTAGGGCCATCCTGTCCTATGCTCAGTCCTCAGCCAGTGCCCCGCCATTAGGGCACAGTTATCAGCGGGGAGGTTGCTTTAGACCAGGTCCAGACAGCAGAAGGTTCCATCAGTCGGGTCATTTCGGTGGGAGGTTCCAGCAGCAGCGGAGGGCCCCATGCCCTAAGTGTGGGAGGTTTTGTTTTGAGCCTTGTTACTTGGATATACCGGTATGCTATAAATATGGAGAGAGAGGCCATATCCAACGAGACTGTCGCGCACCCAGTCAGGGCGCGGGTAGGGGTACTGCTCAGCCATCCAGCTCTTCAGCCGCTACATCTTCAGCACGCCCTCCAGCTCTAGCAGGGCGCAGTACAGTTAGGGGTGGAGCACGGGGTCGAGGGGGACCCAATCGGTTCTATGCTTTGAGTAGCCGCCAGAGTGCGGAGGCTTCCCCAGGTGTTGTCACAAATATTCTGACTGTTCAGTCACATGATGTTTATGATCTTATTGATCCCGGGTCTTCTTCGTCATATATTACTCCATTTATTGCTTCAAGTTTTGGGATAGAACCCGAACAGCTTCACGAGCCGTTCTTTGTGTCGACTCCGGTTGGTGATTCCATTACGGTCGTGCGAGTCTATAGGAATTGTGTTGTCACGGTGCGTGGTCGGGATACCACGGCCGATCTTATTGAGTTAGAAATGGTAGATTTTGATGTAATTATGGGGATGGATTGGCTCTATTCATGCTTTTCTAAACTCGACTATCGAACCAGGATTATGAGGCTTGAGTTTCCTAATGAATCAGTTATCGAGTGGGAGGGGAATAATATTGTTCCAAGAGGTAGACTTATTTCCTACCTTAAAGCCTCATAGATAATCAGAAAAGGGTGCATCTACCATTTGGTCCGGGTTGCGGACACCACTTCAGAGTTCCCTGCTCCCGAATCTGTGCCTGTTGTGAATGAATTTCTTGAAGTATTTCCGAACAAGCTTCCTGGGATTCCACCAGATAGAGAGATTGATTTCGGGATTGATGTATTGCCAGATATGCAGCCAATATCTATTTCACCTTACCGAATGGCGCCAACAGAATTGAGAGAGTTAAAAGAGCAATTGAAAGATCTATTAGAAAAGGGTTTCATACGGCCAAGTGTGTCGCCTTGGGGCACAACGGTTCTTTTTGTCAGAAAGAAAGACGGATCGCTTCGGATGTGTATTGATTATTGATGCGAGACTAAATTGCATAGTTTAACATGTGATATACCTTACATTTTATGAGCATTAATGATAAAATTACACTTGTTATCTGCTTAATGGAGTTTATTTTATGTGTAGGTGAATTGGAAATGGAAACGGAGCTAAAGGGATGCAAATACGTCAAAAATACGCAAAAGGAGACGCCGGGGCGATAGCCGGGCGTTTGCCCCATGAAGCCTGGCCCCCCCTGACGTTAGGGGGGCGTTTACCCCATAAAGCCTGCCCCCCCTGGCGTTAGGGGGGCGTTAGAGCCATAACGCCAGCCCCCCCGGCGTTAGGGGGGCGTTAGAGCCCAAACGCCAGGGGTCTCCAGTGTTGCCCAAGTCCGAGTTTGACGAGTTTAAGTGTTCCCAAGTGAAATAGAAGTCTCCTACACGGTTAGGGTTCACCCTAAACCTATAAATAGACTTCTAAAACACAAATAAAAAAGGATTTTCGTGGATCAACAGTAGACAAGAAGAAAATTCCATTGAAGTGCAAGAACATCGATTTCTACATTTAGTAATTCTTATTTTATAATTCAATTATGCAATAGTTTGTAGTTTTGTTTCGTTTAAACATGAGTAGCTAAGTTTTTAATCTAGGGTTTTGGTAGAA
>MDKI01131873.1:0-10394 GCA_005239505.1 Nicotiana paniculata | reverse complement strand
AGTTAGGGTTTGGTAGAAGTAAATATCAAAGACTCAAGGTTTTAAACCTTGTTTAATAGAATTGCTTAGGAATAAGTGGGTTTTATTTGGAATACATTGATTACTCTTATATGCAACTCTTTTATATTTGGAAAAATCATAAGGAGGAAATACTACCCAACTATTGGAAAATATTGGGTAGTTATTTAGAAATCATTTGCATATCAAAAGGACCTTCCATTAGAAATATATCATATTAACACCGATATCATTACATTTCATTGAAGGGGACACAACCTTGGTTTAGTTTACCAAATTAATTACAATCTTATACAATCATATTTGTTACTAGTTCACCCAATTATCATACAATCAACTACAATACTCTTGGTACTCTAACATAATATATATACGATTTAAGTTAAGCTTCACACTACTCAAGTAAACTTTTGACGTCTATTCCCTGTGGGATTCGACCCCAACCTAGTTGGGTTACTATATTTGACATCGATCGCTTTACACTATTTTAAGGTGTAATTTGAGCGTACCAAATTTTGGTGCCAGCTAGACCAAAACAATTGAATACGGTTTTGAAATTACTAACTACTATGCACTTTAATTTACATATTTTCTATTCCATCCTCTTCTGTGCAACCGCAGGTGCGAAGCCAAACACGCTTATGCGCTAGATCTCACTTCTACGCCCAAAATCTTAACTTCCGCGGGACGGCAGATGCACCTCAAAGCCCCACTTCTCTGATCTATTCCAGCCACTCCTTCCTTCACTTATGCGACCAACTTTCCTCATCTACGGACTCACACCTACGTCCATTCTTCCGCAGATGCGGAAACACCAGAACCAGCAGCCTTCGACAATGCACTATGAAACGAAAATTATTCGAACCTCATCCGAAATTCACCCGAGCCACTCGAGACCCCATCCAAATATAACAACAAATCTTAAAACATCATAAGAACTTAGTCGAGCCCTCAAATCACCTCAAACGACATCAAAGACATGAATCACACGTAGTTTTAAGCCTAATGAATTTTGAATCTTCCAAATTCCACAACAGACACCAAAACCTATCAAAACCACCCGGAATGAGCCCAAATTTTGCACACAAGTCCTAAATGACATAAAGAAGCAATACCAATTCCCAGAACCACAATACGAATCCGATATCAAAAAGTCCACTCCGGTTAAACTTTCCAAAAATTCAACTTTCTCCATTTCAAGACAATTAACCTACGGACCTCCAAATCACAATCCAGACGCTCCAAAGTCCAAAATTGCCCAACAACGCTAACGGAACCATCAAAACTCCAATCCGAGGTCATATACAAAAAAGTCAAACTTGGTCAACTCTTCTAATTTAAAGCTTCCTAGTTGAGAATCATTCTTATAAATCAGTTTTGAATAACCTAAAAACCAAAACCGATGATTCACAGAAGTCACGATACATTATACGGAGCTACTCATGACTGCAAACTACGGAGCAAAGTGAAAATTCTCAAAATGACTGGTTGGGTCATTAAAGGGACCGCCTCGGCAGTATAATAGATGCATCTATGGTTCGTTCCGCTCAACCCTCGACAATGTACACATTATTTTGGATCGGGCCAAACGACCTCGACATAATCATGTGTTATATTGCTGGCAGTCAAATATTCACGAGATTATCCTTCCATTGATATGTGGCATTTCATATGGTGTTCCTTATCTGTTTGATACTAGCACTTGATACATCTGAGTTGTTTAGGTAGAATACATGACTGATAAATTCATACCTTTAAAAGAAATTACTTATAGATTTACCCCATTATTGATATGTGCTCCATATCTTCTTATGCTTTATTATATTGCTTTATTGTACCTCTAGTAAGTGTCGATGTCGACCCCTCGCCACATTTTCTCCGAGGTTAGGCTAGATACTTACTGGGTACGCGTTGATTTACATATTCATGCTGCAGTTTTGCACTAAATGTGCAGTATCCGACATGTTCATCTGGTGGTCATCTTGGCGCGTCGGCGCAACTGCTGAGGAGACTTTATGGTGAGCTGCAATCCATGATACACACGCAGCCCACAGAGTCTTCATCGTACTATTTACATTCCGGACAAATGTTGTATTGTTATTATATTCCTTAGTAAATGTTCATGCACTCGTGACACCAGGCTTTGGGTTATGCTAATTGTTCACCATTGGCTTGCCTAACGGTGACGTTGAGTTCCATCACAACCTATAGTGGATTTTGGGTCATGACAGATACAATCTTTCATATTGCACCGATTGTTGGTTGAAATCTTGATGAATTCTTGTGACTTCTTGCCTTAGTTGCTTCTCAATTCTTTCGTAGGTTAAAAGTCCCTTCAAAAATGTATTTTTGGTGTATTTATACCCTGTAGGAGCGGGGTCAGACTAAACTACCCTTTTCTAGCCGAAATAGAAAATAACTATGAGAAACTACCCTTTCATAAACGAAATGTGATGACCCAAAAGGGTCATCACGTATATTCGATCTAATTCTGTGTTCCGAGGTCGTGAAAACCCCATTCTATCTCACCTGGCGTGCGCAGCCGGGCGTGTAGCCAGGAAGCCTTTATGTAAAAATTGATAAAAATAAAAATTTTGTATTGGAAATTTGAATAAAGTTGACTTCTTTCAACGTTTTTGGTAAACAGGCCCGGACCCGTGATTTGACGGTCTCGAAGGACCCGTAGAAAAATATGGGACTTGGGCGTATGCCCGGAATCGAATTCCGAGGTCCCAAGCCCAAAAAATGAATTTTTAAAGTAAATTATTTTCTGCAAAATATAAAGGTTTTTGAAAATGAATTTTGAGGTGAAACCTGTGATATCGGGCCCGTATTATGATTCCGAAGCCCGGTACAGGTTTGATATTATTTATATGTGTTATCTATGAAATTTTGTAAGAAACAAACTTAATTTGACATGATTTGGACCTTAAATGCAAAACTGAATGTTTATAGAAGTTTGAAGAGTTTTCTTGGACTTATAGTTAAATTCATCGTGTTAGTGTTGTTTTATGTGGTTTGGAACCTCTAGCAAGTCCGTGTTAGGTTATATGACTTGTGTTGTGGTTGGACGGGGTCCCGGGGGCCTCAGGTACGTTTAGGACGCTCTTCGGGTGCTAAAAGCACTTGGGAGATAGCTGAACCATTGCTGGTTCTGGTGTCTCGCACTTGCCATGGACCTTCTGCAGGTGCGGACACGCAGGTGCGCGAGGAGCTCGGAGGTGAGGACTTATTTCAATCCCCTAATCCTCGCAGGTGCGGTTTGTTTTCCGCAGATGCGGAGCCGCGGGTGCGGTCATTTGACTACAGGTGCGACCCCAGGCTTCTTAGTGGGTTTTCGCACCTGCGATGGAATTTTCTCAGGTGCGGTCCCAGGGGCACAGGTGCGGAATTGCTGGACAAATATATCAGATCCCAGGGTTTATGTTATTTTCACCATTTTCGAATTGGGGAGCTCGGGAGAGGCAATTTTTGGAGGCTTTTGCACCTGGGTAACTTGGGTAAGTGATTTCTATCCATTATAGATCAATTTCCATCATTCCAATATTAAATCAAACCTTTAATTTCGAAATTTTTGGTAGAAAATGGGATAAACTTCATAGACCAAATTATTGAGTTTTGATTGGGTTTTTGACCTACGATTTGAGAGATGTCAAATGTTTAGACTCGTGAGTGAATAGGTGTCCGGAAAATATAAGTTTTACCCGATTCCGAGATGTGGACCTGGGAAACTTTTTAGGCGAATTTCCTAATTTCGCGTATTAGCTTCGGACTTATTAATTATTTTGTTTCCTTGTGATGATATTTACTCTATGCAATCGAATTGTCTAGATTTGGGCCACCCGGAATTGGGTACTCGTGGCAAAAGCATGGTATTGAGTTGATTAGCGCAGTCAAGGTAAGTATCTTGCCTAACCTTGTGTGGGGGAACTACCCCTTAGGATATAGTCTTCTATGTTGACTGTATTCCGCGTACGCGAGGTGACGAGTGTGTACTCGAACTTATTTGCAAATAGGTTGCCCTTTAGGGAGTTCTGGGTCCTTATCTTCCTCGTATATGAATTGAAATTGTTATATCTGAATTCGTGATTCCTAATCTCATCTCCTCTTGTCAAGTTAGAAGTACTTTCCTAGCATTCCTTGTTTCTTATATGATCTTAATTGACTTAAATGAAGACTTTATTTTTCCTACCATTATGCCATGTCTTCCTTCATATGCCGCCTATTTATTGAGCATTGTTCAAACTGAGTTTATTCGGTGAAGCTAGTTGTTTAAGTGAGATTGGTTATAGCTGATTCCCTTGCCGGGATGATTTGGTTTCTTGGTTGCGAACTTGAATGTATATAATCGTTGCTATATTTGTCTTGTTTTCTGCTTGTTATGTTGTTCTCTCTTTGTGCTTGGCATTCCTCTCAGTGGCTACTTCTTATGAGCGGGTTGTTACTACTTTTGTGATTTAAGTCTTTATATTGATTTGCTCATACCACTTTGTATTCGTCCTTGTTTGCTTTCGCGCCGGTGTTGGCAATATATAGTGTTTCTGTCACATTCTGGTTGTTTTCTTCTGTGGCTGCATTGCATATTTTAATTGTGACTACGGACAGAGATCCGGGATCTTTCCCCCCGTACTGCATTGCATATTTAAATTGGGATTACGGACAAAGATCCGGGAGCTTTCCCATGTACTGCATCACATATTTAAATTGGGACTACAGATAGAAATCCGAGAGCTTTCCCCCTATACTACATCAAATATTTAAATTGGGACTACAGACAGAGATCTGGGAGCTTTCCCCCTATACTACATCGCACATTTAAATTGGGACTACGGACAGAGATCCGGGAGCTTTCCCCCTGGACTGCATTGCATGACAAATTCTGAGTGGCGGACTGATTTCCAGTAGTTTATGATTGAGGAGACTTGAATCGAAAGATATAAATATATATATATTGAAAAGTATAGCTGAAAAGAAATTATCTCCAGGAAAAGTTATGTCTAAAGGACTTCTTTTCGAAAGTATATTTGAAAAACATGTCTTGCAAAATGATGATATTGAAAGAGCAGTACTTAGGAAAATATATTTTTGAACATCACGTATTTTGATGATATTTGAAAGAGGATTACTTGGGAAAATATATTTTGAATATCACGTGTTTTGATGATATTTGAAAGAGCAGTACTTGGGAAAATATATTTTGAACATCACGTGTTTTGATGATATTTGAAAGAGTAGTACTTGGGAAAATATATTTTTAACATCACGTGTTTTGATGATATTTGAAAGAGCAGTACTTGGGAAAATATATTTTGAACATCACGTATATTGATGATACTTGAAAGAGCAGTATTTGGGAAAGTGTATTTGAACACCCCGTATTTGAAGAGACTATGTTATAAAGATTTCTCTTTATAAAAATATATAAATATACATTCAAAGAAAGTATTCAAAGAAGAAATTTCTCTATTCCGAAATGATTATATCTTTAAAGTTTTCAAAATGAACTCATGATTTAAAGGTTTTCACTAGACAATTTGACCAGTTTTATTGAGTCATTGGCTAAGGCCTGATGTAAATAAATTGATGTAGTGCTGAGTTGCTTGTGTTTTTGTTGGGTTGTAGTTCTCGCCATTTGGATTGCATCCTTTCCATTCTCTTTGCGTATTTCTATTATGCTATCCATTGATCGTGATTATTGGATTTTCTTCCGTATTATTCGATCGTATCGTTAATTACATTGAGAAATCATTAGATAGATACTTTGGATCGGTCAGTTATACATCTTGCCTTTTTACTTATTAGACCGGTGGTGTCTTGAGTAGTCCTCGTCACTACTTCACCGAGGTTAGTCTTGATACTTATTGGGCACCGTTGTGGTGTGCCTATACTACTCTTCTGCATATTTTTGTGTGCAGCTTCAGGTTATGGTTGTTGGTATCTGCGCAGATCATTGCTAAGGAGACTCAAGGTAACCTGTTGATGCGTTCGCAGGCTTCGGAATCACCTTCTTATTTTATTTTTATTCAACTGTACTTACTTATTCCTAGGCAGTTGTACTTAGATTTGATAGAAAGATTTCATAGAGCTTATGACTTGTACTTACCGGATTTTGGTAAATTGTGAACTCGGTCAAGAATTCAATTTTGAAATTCTTAAAATTTCTTTATTATTGTTGTTGTTCAGTGGAAATGTTAGGCTTACCTAATCCCTAAGACTAGGTGCCATCACGATACCCAACGGGGGGAAATTTGGGTCGTGACAAGTTGGTATCAGAGCCTTAGGTTCATAGGTGCTACGAGTCATAAGCGAGTTTGGTAGAGTCTTGAGAATCGGTAGGGAGACGTATGTACCTATCTTCGAGAGGCTATGGAACTATCAGGACAATTTCACTTCCTTCATTCCTATCGTGAGAGTTCATTGATCTTGAAGTTTGAAATTATCGTTCTATTTTTGCACCGATGGTGAGGACACGAGAGGCGGTTCCAGATGATGCCACCTCGAAGCAAATGTCACAAGGGTCAGAGACAGAGGCCAATGAGGAGCACGTGCCGCAGTTAAGATGCCTACCAGAGAAGTCGTTGAGGAGTCGCCAGTAGTCCTAGTTGGGGGACAGGTACTGGGGGTGCCTGTTGCTACTTGGACTTTAGAAGAATGGAGCACAATTTTGAGTACAATTGGTACATTGGCTCAGGACGGGTTGACTCTAGTGCACCAGTTGCTTCACAGATCAGGGGAGGAGTTCAGATTCCCAGCGTCTACACTACAGAGCAGCGAGATCATATTGGTCAAGTTCCAGTTGTCATGGCAGCACGACATGTGGTTTCAGTTCAGCCCGTGGTTAGGACAACAACATCGGAGGTAGAACACCTTGGGATTTAGAGGTACTGGAAGTACCACCCTCCTATATTTTAGTGGATTGGCGGCGGTTAATGCCCTGGGTTTTCTGGAGAGTGTCACCATATTCTTCGTACTTCAGGTATTGTTGAGACGAGCGGGATTGCTTTTGTCATGTCTCAGGTCCAGAGTAGTGGATTGATTAGTGGTGGCGGAATATGAGTTGGGGTAGCCTGGACAAGTTATCTTTACTAGCATGGATTCCATTTTTGGAGATATTTTGAGGGAGGTTGCACCTCAGTTCCGTCGGGATGTACAACGCACGGAGTTTGAGCAGTTGCGTTAGGGCGCTATGTCACCATTGGAGTATGTCGTTAGATTCAGTGAGTTGGCCAGATATACACCTCACTTGGTTGCTTCAGTTAGAGGGCGAGTCTGTAGATTCATTGAGGGACTCAGGCACGGTAGAGAATCTTGGGTCAACCAGTTCAGTTGCATTACCAGCTTCGCATGGGAGTGTTTAAGATACTCATGGGTCTCAGAGGATCCATATCGTATGTCTTCCACAGCCACATCGGCAGAGAGATTGTTTTCAGTGTGGAGATGTTAGCCACAGGGTAAGAGATTGTTCTAGGATTCAGGTGGGAGAGTTATAGTAGGGTGTTCAGGTGGATAGAAGGCGCCTAAGAGGGGGAGGCCCGACCCGTTGATGTGTTTCATATAGTAGACTAGAGGCCGTCATATCAGATATCATCACCCAGTTATGGCTTGATGTGCTAAAGTGGGGTACCATTGTATTTCACTATAGTCTTGTTGGTCGGGACGAGTTCCCATTATTTGTTGTCTCATTTATGAGTGAGTTTCATGTATTGCACTCTATTTTTTGTGCTTGCTCCTGTTGGGAGATTCTATGAGTAGTAGCCGTGTCTATCATTGTTTTATTCATCCTTGCTAGTGGTGAAACTGGAAGTGAGTCCATGTCGTTCTTCGTGGTAAGTTTTATGTGATTCTCCTGAGTATTTTGTTTTCGAGCTGTGATTTGATACTCCATTGAGATGTGAGTAAGAGAGCGCTATGATTTTGTTAGCCGAGACGAATTAGCGGGAGACTCTATTGGTATGATATATATTCAACATGTGTCATAGAGTTTAGGGCGAGACCCTCGTGATTCCTTGTAATTTGATATGTTTGGACCGGGCTGAGTACCGCGGTGGAATGTTTATCAGGATGGCATCCTTGTGATTTGTTCATATCCTTTTCTTCTCTCTTGTTATATTGCTTTTGGTAAGTCAATATCGATAGAGAGTTATGCCTATGAGCTGGTTTGATAGTACCTTTATATATGCTTCTATCTTTCCTACTCATCCATTTTGTTATGTGCTTCTTTAGTTCAGTTTGCGGGATGTGTGCCCAGTGGTGTTAGATGTGACTTGGTCATTCGGGTGTCTACTGATGAGGTCTTCGTGTTTATTGCATCATTATCGGTATTATGGGATTTGGAAACAGAGAGTTCTTCCATATGTGGGACTAACTGCCAATGTTGAGTTGATTTCGGGCAGTTTTGGTAATCAAAAGTGCTATTGAGCCTATGTGTGATGTTCTATGTTGTGTGGCCCTGCCTTATGGGCGTAGGCCTGAGTTGATGCAGCTGGTTGAGGCTAATGCCGGATATGGATTCAGAATCGGGTCTTTTGGAAATGAGTAGAAAGTAAGGAATTGAGGTATGAGGCTTATCGATGATGGTGAGAAGGCTATATGTCAGTTGTGATGGTGTCATCAGGCTTATGTAGGTTGGAGTGACGTGGTATCACCCACGAGTGTGTGTTGGAAATGCGCAATCAGTGATTGGATGAGTTCAAAGTGAACCTTAACATGTTCGAGGACGAACGTTTGTTTAAAAGGGGGAGATTGTGACGATCCAAAAGAGTCATCCCGTATATTCTATCTAATTATGTGTTGCGAGGTCGTGAAAACCTCCTTCTATATTACTTCGATTTGCGTGTGCAGCCCGGGCGTGTAGCCGGGAAGCTTTTATGTGAAAAAATGATAAAAATGAAAATTTTATATTGGAAATTTGAATAAAGTTGACTTCACTCTACGTTTTTTGGTAAACAGAACCGGGCCCTTGATTTGATAGTTTCGGAGGGTCCGTAGAAAAATATGGGACTTGGGCGTATGCCCGGAATCAAATTCCGTGGTCCCAAACCCGAGAAATGAATATTTAAAGAAAATTGTTTTCTGAAAAATATAAAGGTTTTTGAAAATAAAATTTGAGGTAAAACCTGTGATATCAGGCACGTATTATGATTCCAAAGCCCGGTATATGTTCAATATGATTTATATGTGTTATCTGTGAAATTTGGTAAGAAACATACTTAATTTGACGTGATTCGGACCTTAAATGCAAAACTGAATGTTTGTAGAAGTTTGAAGAATTTTCTTGGACTTTTTGTTTAATTCATCGTGTTAGTGTTGTTTTATGTGGTTTGAAACCTCGAGCAAGTCCTTGTTAGGTTATATGACTTATGTGTGTGGTTGGATGGGGTCCCGGGGGCCTCGGGTACGTTTAGGATGCTCATCGGGTGCTAATAGCACTTGGGAGATAGCTGAACCATTGCTGGTTCTGGTGTTTCGCACCTGCGATGGACCTTCCGTAGGTGCGGACATGCAGGTGCGTCGAGGAGCCCGCAGGTGCGGACTTAGCCCAATCCCCCAATCCTCGCAGGTGCGGTTTGTTTTCCGCAAATGCGGAGCCGCGGGTGCGACCATTTGACCGCATGTGCGACCCCAGGCTTCTTAGTGGGTTTTTGCACCTGGGTAGCTTGGGTAAGTGATTTCTTCTTAGGGGCACAGGTGAGGAATTTCTGGGCAATTATATCAGATCCGAGGGTTTATGTTATTTTCACCATTTTCGAATTGGGGAGCTCGGGAAAGGCGATTTTTGGAGGCTTTTGCACCTGGGTAGCTTGGGTAAGTGATTTCTATCCATTTAGATCAATTTCCATGATTCCAATCTTAAATCAAACCTTTAATTTCGAAAATTTTGGGTAGAAAATGGGATAAACTTCATAGACCAAATTATTGAGTTTTGATTGGGTTTTGACCTCCGATTTGAGAGATTTTCATATGTTTAGACTCGTGAGTGAATGGGTGTCCAGAAAATATAATTTTTACCCAATTCCGAGACGTAGACCCGGGGAACGTTTTGGGCGAATTTCCTAATTTTGCGTATTTGCTTCGAACTTATTAATTATTTTGTTTCCTTGTGATGATATTTACTCTATTCAATCGAATTGTCTAGATTTGGGCCACCCGGATATGGGAACTCATGGCAAGAGCATGGTATTGAGTTGATTAGCGCAGTCAAGGTAAGTATCTTGCCTAACCTTGTGTGGGAGAACTACCCCTTAGGATTGAGTCTTCTATGTTGATTGTAGTCCGCGTACGTGAGGTGACGAGTGTGTACTCGAGCTTATTTTCAAATAGATTGCCCTTTAGGGATTTTTGGATCCTTATGTTCCCCGTATATGAATTGAACTTGT